>JAHTLZ010000010.1:70260920-70272215 GCA_023846285.1 Phrynocephalus versicolor
CACACACACACACACACACACACAAAGACCAAGAGCACTCTTATTCAAACCTTGCTTCTGTTCAGACCTTTGCTTTGCACCTTCAGCAAAATTAAAGGTTCACCAAGCTGTGTCTTTTCTCTCCTCCCTTAAACTCTTGCAAACAAAATTAGTCATACTAATTAACTACAGGGATGCCACTGGTGGATTTCCCACTATGAATTAACTATGAACTTCTGCCGGTCTTGTTTTCTTTTCTTTTCTTCAACTGTATGATTTTTCATGTGCAGCTTCACCTGTCAACCACCCTCTGTCATCCAATGCACCCTACCCTGTTCTGACATTCCTCTTTCCCTCCTGGCAGCTAATTTTACCCATAAACCTGCATATCCCCCTCTTGTGCCCAGCCGCTCTCCATGAAAGAGAAGCAGAAGCAGTTCCGGTGTCCCCTGCCCATGTGCTGCTGAGCAAACTGAACGGCAGAAGGGTTTCTCCTCACCCATAGCTAGGCTGGGTGATCAAAAACAGCTCAAGGTTGCAAGGGTCAGGGGGACCCACGCAAGTGGATCAGGAGTCAAACTAGACACACTCCCTTCAAATAAAAGAGTGGAGCCTTTTTGACTCTCCAAAATAAGAGTTGCAATCCTCCAGGGTTACCTTCCCTTTCTCTGTGCTGCAGGAACCTAGGCCACTCCTGATGTTTTGGACCACAATTCCCAGAATTCCAAGCCTGTATGCTGATGACAAAGGACTGTGGGAGTTGTGGTCCAAAACATCTAGAGTGCCAAAGGTTCGTTGCCACTGGCCTAGGCAGTGTCGGATAGAAGACATCGGGAAGACCAAGATCCCCCGAGTCCTGCTCTATGTGCCTGCAGGCCAGCAGAATGGCTCAGGAACCAACAGGAAAAAAAATGAAGTCCAATCTCCTACTCTCCCCCTCATAGTTTGAGAAAAACATATGTGTGTGGTGGTGGGGGAGCTGTAACATTTATTCTGTGCCTCTGAGACAGGAATATCAGAAGGGGAGGGATACGGCTGGATCTCATGCATGTCTGTTGGGAGGGAAGCATTAGTGTTTTCAAGAGGGCTGACAGCCATGTAAATTCCTTCAGCGAACATCGCTAGAAAACGTCCTCAGCATCCAGCAGAAATGAGGAAGCGGGGGAGGGGGGGCAGCAGAACTCTGTCATGGTCCCCCTCTCGCCAACATTCTGCAGGGGTTCATAGTAGGACCATGTGGAGACCGCACCATAAAATCAGCAAAGTGGTGGATATGCCGAATCACTCCCAGGCCATGGCACCGGAGCAACTCCGTGTCGATAGATAAGGCAGAGAACCCCCTAAATGCTAAATAGAAATTTAGCAAAGAGCATAAACTCCCAACATGCAATGTAAAAGCCAGGTATCTAAGCCAGCAGTGGGAAGCTATAAAATGAAGGTCATCTTTGTAAATTGGCACCCCTTGCCCCTCAAAGCAGAATCCCCCCCCTCTTTCTCTCACACACACACACTCACAAACAAAGAGAGAGAGAGAGAGAGAGAGAGAGAGAGAGAGAGAGAGAGGCAGCAAGGCTGGAGGTTAGAAAAGATGCCTGCAATTGCAAACCTAACTTCTCACTGGGTGGATCTGCCAGGGGAGAGGAATACAAAAACCAGGGTGAAATTCCCAAAAGAAGTGCTTTACATCAGAAAGCTTAATCATTTAAAAATAGTAATAACACAACTCCAATTGCTATGAGGGAGACAACTTGCGGTCTCCACAACATGCCCTGCTGTGTGTCATGTCCATTAGAAGGTTCCTAATGCCACTGGTCTGGAAAGAGCGTTGGAGTTCAGACTCAGGAGACCACGGTCCAAATATCTGCTTAACTCACATACCTTGACAGCCCAATTAGGGTCACCATAAGCTAGATGTAACTCAGCGGCCCATTACTATGTGCCTATTTTGCTGTAAAACAAGCAAGAGCAGGAACATCTTGTACTTTGCAAAACAGGCCGAGTTATGCTACATAGGGAGATGGAACGTGGAGAAAACGGGGATGGCCAAGCAAAACCAACCAACCAACCAAGAAGAAACGGAGGGCAAAGGTGAAGGAAAAGAGAGAAACCTTAGAAAGAACAATAACCGTCAGATAGAATGTGCAGGAGGACTTTCAATTAAAAAGCCAAGTGTTCTGCTTATATACCGCCCCCATACCACTTCAAGTAGTCTCTGGGTGGTTTACAGTTTTTAATTATGCAGGCTACACATTGCCCCCCCCCAACAAGCTGGGTACTCATTTTACAGACCTCGGAAGGATGGAAGGCTGAGTCAACCATGAGCCGGCTACTGGGGACTGAACCTCAGATTGTGAGCACAGTTTTACCTGCAGTACAGGCATTTAACCACTGCGCCACAAGGTTCTTAAGAAATACTGTAGACATAATTATTTTACCAGAATCTTTTGTACCCTTTATGCTGAGGAAGCAAAGAAAGATCAAGGAGCATGTGTTTCCTTAAATCAAGTGGTCAACTGGAAAAACCATCCAGAGCAGGGTTTGGAGCAATGTGAAGAGCTACAGAGGAGAAGCACCGCGAGGTACAAAACTCTGTCGCACCATTATACACGCACTTAAGAACACAAGAACATAAGAACAGCCTTGCTGGAACAGGCCACAGCCCATCCAGTCCAGCATTCTGTCTCACACAGTGGCTCACCATTTGCTTCAGGATATTCCCAAGCAGATGTCTTCATCTGCTTACGATTCCCTGCAAATGGCACTGAGAGATATCCTGCCTATCTCTCCAACCCAGAAGTTGTTCTTAGGCATCCATAATGATGGCCATTGATGCCCTTTTTCTCCATGAACTTGTCCAATCCTTTCTTAAAGTTGTCAAGCTGTCACTACTTCTGGCAGGGAGTTCCACAGACCAGTGATCCTCTGGGTGAAAAAGTACTTTCTCTTATTTGTTTGAGATCTAGGACCCAAAAGTTTCATGGAGTGCCCCCTAGTTCTAGTGTTATGTGATAGGGAAAACAGTTTTTCCTTCACTACTTTGTCCACACTGTGTATCATTTTATAAACTTGAATGCCGTCATTCATGAGTGAAGAGGCCCAACCGTTGCAGCCTCAGATGGTAAGGAAGGTGTTCCAGTCCCCTAATCATTCTGGCTGCCCTCCTCTGCACCTTTTCCATTTCCATAACATTCTTCTGGAGGTATGGTGACCAGGACTGTACACGATACACCAGATGGGACTTCACCATAGATTTATAAAGAGGCAAAATAACACTTGCTGACTTTTTTTAGCGTGCCATTAGATTGAGGCCAGTATGGCATGACATGGCATAACGAAACGATCCCCACAAGCTCCGTGTGCAAGAGTCTCTCTATCCTAAAGGACCATCAGCATTCTGAAGTTCCACAGTTATGTGTGACGGGTATGGCTGTTCAAAGTGACATGTTTTCTCTCAACAAGCATCTATTGAAACACCTAATCCTGGCTGCCTGTACTGAGGTGTTTAGGGCCCAGCATTCCTCTTGGTTTGTGTCTGGTGGTCTCCGGAGAGGCCAGCTACACTCGGGGGGGGGGGGGAAGCTCTGTCATGATCAGCAAAATGGGCACAAGTATCAATCGGGCACAAACAAACCCTAGTTCTACAGGGAGCTCAAGATAAACCTTATTCTTGGGCTCAGAGGTGGCCACTAAAAGGTGCTCAAGGTAGAGCTGGATTCCTAAAACAGGCACTGCAAATGAGTTTTATGTTATGAGACTGAGAGGGGTTAATAGTGCCCCACACAGCCTGATTATCTGTCATAATTTATATGATCTTCCACAAGAAAATCTGGACCTCATGAATTGGGGACAGGGCTCACTCCATTTCACTTCCTGACTCTTTTTTGGCTCCCCTTCCACTAGTCTTTTCCTCCAGTAACAAATTGGCCCCATTGCATATACATGTTAAGACCCTATAATATTTTCCCCATTTATTTCTTCTAGGACAAGCTATTAAATGCCATTACCTGCTGTCCGTGGCCCCTTCTACTCCCATGAAGGGCTTCACTGACCTCTCTCCCTTTCCCCCCACCCCACCCCAAATGGCATCAGATTTATTCCAAGGTGTGGCTGCAGTTGGACATGTGCCATGTTTATTTTGTTTGTACTGAATCTACTCTTTTAAGGAGGAGGAAGCCCTTATCTACAGGAGGACTGCAGAGATGAATTCCAGGTCATGGAGGGAAAAAAAAGGTGAAATGGTGTGTGGTGGGAAGATGCTAGGTGAATCACTGGCAGGAAGGAGAGGCCTCCTCGAGGTGTACTGCATCCTCTCATCCCTAAAAGAGCAGGGGGGGGGGAATATAAATGGATATTATATACGGAATATAGTATCAACCATTCTCATGCCTTCTTCTGGCAGTAATTCTCACCAAGCCATAGCCTTGTGACCTATTTTTGTCCTATCAGAAGGACCCTAAAACTCCACCCTTCAGACTAGACTTGCATCTAAACAGAAAGGAGCAAATGTCAAAAGCCCAGCAACTGAACCAGTGTCAAATTAGGCAAGGTGTTCCACCAAATTCAGGTGCCGTATGGCCTCTCTAAAGCCATCCTAAAAAGGGTAGCTAAGAAAGTTACGCCTTCTCTGTACCCTGACAATGCATCCAGATACCTTTGTCTAACTGGCAGCAACTTGGAGCTGAGTAACTTCTTTAGGACAAACACTGGACCCAAGACCCAGGCTGCATTATAGGAGATGCAGAAGCTGTGTGTGTGTGTGTGTGTGTGTGTGTGTGTTCTGTGCTATCCAGTTGGAACCAACGTATATAGCAACCCTGTTAGAGGGTTTTCAAGGTAAGTGAGATATTTAAGGAGTGCTTCTACCAGTTCCACTCCCCCAGGGAATTTCCGTGGCCAAGTGGAGATTCAAACCCTTTTCTCCCGAGTCCTATGCTGTCACTCTCACCACCACACCACCCTGGGAAACACCATAAACATATATTAATCCTGATGCCTTTCACTGAACCAGTCCGGTGAAAGACAAGCCATCATCACAGTTCACAGAAAGGGGTTCACAGCAAAAGGACCATTCAGTGTGACCAAAGCATTCTGAGAAGACTGGAAGCTGGCAGGCCACCTTTAAACTGCTGTTTCATCCAGGAGCACGCATTCTCTCAATCTGATGCCTTTCATTGCATCATGAGACCTGCAATATGAGATGCAAATGAAATGGATGGTGGGATAATGATACAATGCTGGGTTGTCTGTCTGAGGTTTCAAGAATCCTGGCTCCCTTCCCAGGCAGGTCACAGGCTCCCTGAGTTATGCATAGCACACCATTTACTCTGTTAGAAGATGACTGTAGTGGTACCTTATAAACGCAAGAAACAGGGTCAGATTCTTAGATAAAGAATGGGAGCAGGCAAGGAGTTTGCAAGTCAAAGGATAACTACCCCCCCCCATAAGCAAGTGGCAGAAAGGACCACTTTTTGATCATAGACCAGCTGACATTAGGGCAATGGGTGATGTCTCAGGAGTGGGATTTGGGAGTGGGTTGCTGAAAATTGCCTCTTAAAAATGAGACCAGAGGACCAGGTTCCCATTTTCTAGGTTCCAATACAGCCCCTCCACTGCTACCCCCAGCACCACAGAGAGACTAATAGCAGTAATAATGAACTGGGAAAGGACCATCCATCCATCATTTGGGAAGGACAGGCCAGAAGGGATGCCCCATCAGGCTCCCCTCCCTCTGCTCAGTGGAAGAGCCTCCCCTGCAGGGCAGGAGCTCAGTGGGGAGAGCAGCGGCGGCAGGAGCAGCAGCAGCAGCAGCAGCCTTACCGACATAGAGCACGCCTTCCTTGGTCTTCTCCGCAGCCACCGCGACCCCTTCTTTGGTCTTCTCGGCCGCAGCCACGACCCCTTCCTTGGCCTTGGACAAGCCCTTCATAAACGCATCCATCCTGGCTCTGAGCTCTGGGCGGAGGAGGAGGAGACAAGACAACGTGCAAGATGGCTGCAGCAGCGGCACGCGGGGGGCTCTGCCGCTTGGCACAGACACGACGACGGAGACCATCCTAGGGCTGAGTTTAGGCAGGCCAGGGGGGTGCTTGGGGGAGAAGGGCATCGGGGTCTCCCCCTCCCATCCCCCAAACAGATGGGGGGGAAACCTTTCCGCCTCGGGCAGCATCTTAGGGAGCTTCCCTGCCGGATTGCTCACCAAGCAAGTCAAGCGGGGGGGGGGGTTGACCGAAAGATGGACACTGGGGGAGTCCTCTGACAGATGCTGGAGTGCAGCTTCCCTAACCAATGGAAAAAGGCAACCTTCTTCCATCCCCCCCACATCACCCCAAACCCAATCAACAAGTCTGGGGGGGAGGGCTGTTCCTGCTGCAATGGCTGCTCTCCATCTCCCCCTCCCCTGCACCCGCACCTTTCCTCCCGAGCACGCTTCCTGCTTCCCTCATCTATCCGCTGCCATCATCCTCCGGGCCTAACCTGCTGGTCCCTCCGGCTGCGGGTCCTCCTACCTTCCCCAGCCCTTTCCGCTCGGAAGATGGGGAGGCGATGCCGCCTCCCTTCCCCCCCCCCACCCCGTTCCTCAAAAGCATCCCTCCCGCCTCTCCCGAAAGAGGAAGGGAATGGAAAGCTGGGGTGGCATCCAAGGCTCCGTCAACACGGGGACGACTCCATGTCCTTGAAACCGGAGGGAGGGAGGGGGTGAAGGTTTGGAGACACAGCTCTCTAGGTGCGGGTGGGGTGGGGAAATTCCAAAAATAGGAAACCTCTCCTTTGGCCCTTACCCTCCCGATTCCTAGAGGAAGGGAAAGGAGGGGGAAAAGCCTGCCTTGGCACGAATTGCAGGGACACCGTCCCATCCTTTCCTCGCCCCCCCCCCCCAAAGAGAGACTGCAGCCTTGCGCACCGAGAGGAAGGTTTCGCTTTCAGGCCACCTTTCTCGGTCCCTTTTGCGGCCTCATTCATTCCCGCCGGTCGTCCACCTGGGGAAGGGGTGGGGGGGAGAGAGAGAGAGAGAAAGAGAGAGCGGGTGGAAAGTGCGCATAGGCGCAGCTCACCTGTGATCGGCGATGGGTTTGGACTCGGGTGCGTCTCCGCCGCGGGGGGTTCAGATCATTCCGGGCCAACGCGGGCGGGGCGAGGTGTGTGGGGGGGGTAGGGGGGGCGATCGACGCGGTGCAGCGGGGCGATCAGGCTAATTCTGCCATGGAGCGGCTGGGCAGAAGGAAGAGGCGGCGGCGGCGGGAAGGAAGGAGGGAGGGAAGGAGGGCGCGGGAGAGCGAGAGCGAGCCGCCGCCGCTGCTGCTGCTTCTGCCGCCGAATCTTCGGACTGAGCCGCCGCGTGCCCCGCACCCGCCCGGCGGGAGGATTTCATCACAGCGCGCAATCCGCGCTCCCCGCCCCTCGGCCCTGCCCGGATGCAGCAGCAAGCAAGGAGACCCCCACCCCCCGCGGCGGCGGAGAGAGAAAGCGCCCCCCGCGGCCCGGTGACCTGGGCGGGGCGTGGGAAAGCGGGGCCGAACCGGCCGCCGCCCCGCACCCGCTGCGCGCCTTCAAGGGAAGGAGCAGAGAGGGGCGAACCAAAGGCCACGCGTCGCCTTTCCTCGTTGGCCAGCCTAGGCTGTGGCAGAGAGGAGCGGGGGGGGGGGGCGATTTCAAGCCGTCCCGGGATGGATGCTGCTGCAAGGTCGCTCAGGGACTGCCAGTTACGGCAGGGACTTCCCCAGGCGCGGGCAATGCGCCACGGAGAGAGTACCGTTGGCTCGGCCTGCTGCTGCTCCTGGACTTCTTCGAGAGCCCCCAAGCGCCCTCTTGGTTTTCTCCGGAGCTGGCTGCCTTTCACGCTGAGCTGCTGACCAGGTGGATCCCTGCCCAGATCCCAAAGAAGGTCCTGCACCACGCAGGAGGCCTGTGCATCAGGACCAGGCGGCTTGTCGCTCCAAGACCTGCCACCCTGAGGAGCGCTAGTAGCTGGGGGTGGTAGTTAGGACGGATGGGAAATGCAGAGTGCAGAATTTTACACACACACCCTTTGTGTGTGTGTTGTGTCATTACAGTCGTGACTGACTCTTTGTGACCCCACATCCATGGAGTTTTCTTGGCAGCAATACTGGAGTGGCTTTGCCAGTTGCACCTGGTATTCCCTGGTGGTCTCCCATCCAAGTACTAACCAGGGCCCACCCTGCTTAGCTTCCGAAATCAGGCGAGATCGGATGTGCTTAGGGCATTTAGGCAGTGCTATACACCCCCCCCTTACTATATATTATATACGGTGGTACCTCTACGAGTTTAATCCATTCTGAATGCATGCTCATAAGTCGAACAACGGTTAAGTACAGCAGCCATATCTAATACATAAATAAATAAATAAATAAATAAATAAATAAATAAATAAATAAATTTTAAAAAAAAATGTAAGCAAAGCAGACTGCATCTAAAATTTGTAGGGCAGCAGTTAAAATGCCAACGGTTTCCCACTCCTAAGTCGAATTGCTCATAAGTAGAGCCGCTGGTAAGTAGAGGTACCATTGTATTTAGCATTCACTATTATCCATGGATTTCAGTATCCACAGTGCAGTCTGGAACCAAACTTCCTCTCCACCCCCATATGGGGCTCCTACTGTACTGTAATCAGAATCACTCCCCCTTCTGGCTTTACCTCTGCTAATACACTGGTGGCATCCAGAAACAGACACACACCCATTATTTGTGTGGAAATGCAGCCCTCACAAATTATCTAAATGTTCCTTCCCCCCTTTCTTCCAGAAGCTATGAGCAAGCCCTATAGACAATGTTTTCACCCATAAAAAAGATAAATAGGACAAATATACTGAGATTTAAGTAAATTAAATTTCCAAACAGTTAACATAAGAACATAAGAAGAGCCATGCTGGATCAGGCCAAAGGCCCATCTAGTCCACCTTCCTGTATTTCACAGTGGCCCCACCAAATGTGTCTGGGAGCGCACAAGACTAGATATCTGTATCCTGATACCACTCCCCTGCATACACATTACTCCTGCATCTGGTCCTTGAAGTACCCCGGTTTTAAGCCTGGAGATTACAATCTCCATCATGGTTTGTAACCTGTGATGGACTTCTCCTCCAGGAATCTGTCCAATCCCCTTTTGAAGGCATTCAGGCCAGATGCCATCAGCACATCCCGTGGCACAGAGTTCCACAAACTAATAACATGCTAGGTAAAAAAATAATTTCTTTTGTCTGTTCTCACTCTCCCAGCCCTCAATTTGAATGGATTTCCCCTAGTTCTGGTATTTTGTGAGAGGGAGAAGAGCATCCGTCTATCACTTTACTCATGCCCTGCATTATTTTGTACATCTCAGTCATATCCCCCCTCAGGTGCCTTTTTCCAGACTAAAGAGCCCCAAATGCTGTAGCCTTTCTTCATAAGGGAGGTGCCCCAGCCCAGTAATCATTTTAGTCACTCTCTTCTGCACCTTTTCCAGTTCCACTATGTCTTCTTTGAGTTGTTGGTGTGCAACAGAGGGAAGCTGCAGTCTGTGTAAGAATTAGGGGTTTCTAGAGAATTCTCATACAAAGCAAATGGTTCTCTTAATTGACCTCTGGACATCCACCCAGAATAATTTTTGTGTGATGGTATGAGCTGCCTTTTCTATATACCTTACTGTTGCTGAGACAAAAGCCTGGTTCTTCATCAGTACAACCATGTTTAGAACGGAGGAGGAATTGTTACAGGAGGTCCCTGGCTGGCTCAAGGATCTTTTACTGCCTGTGAAGTTACTGGAAGTGGGTGGTGAACTGTAGCTCTCCTCTACCATCTCTCCTCTTTCTTCATTGAAATCTTGAAGATCTGCGATTGCATTAGGGCAAGTGATCACTGCTCTGATCCAATTCCTTTTTTTAAAAAAAGAAATAAATTATTTTTTCCTCTTCTTTTTCTTCTTTTCCTTAGCGTCTGTCCCACAATAGGAGTTGTGGTGTGACATGCCTGTGGGGCATTCAGTGGAGAAAAGTGAATCTAGGGTTATGTATTTCTTACCTCTCCTATGATGATGATGATGATGAAGAAGAAGAAGAAGAATCATAGAATCATAGAGTTGGAAGAGACCTCAAGGGCCATCCAGTCCAACCCCCTGCCATACAGGAACCCCCTCACAATATTTCTGACAGGTGGCCCTCCAGCCTCTGCTTAAAAACCTCCAAAAAAGGAGACTCCACCACCCTCCGTGGCAGCATATTCCACTACCGAATAGCTCTAACTGTCATGAAGTTTTTCCTCATGTTCAAATGGAATCTCTTTTCCTGTAGTTTGAAACCATTGCCCCGAGTCCTAGTCTCTGAAGCCATGGAAAACAAACCTGTCCCTTCATTATTGTGACATCCTTTCAAATATTTAAACATAGCTATCATATCCCCCCCTCAGCCTTCTTTTTGAAAGGCTAAACATTCCCAGTTCCCTAAGCCAGTAATGGAGGACCTATGGCACAGGTGCCAAAGGTGGCACTCGGAGCCCTTTCTGTGGGCACCCGACATCACCCCTTCATAGCTACCTGTATATAGGTTAAATTACTGTATTGGCACTTTGCAAAAAAATTAGTGGGTTTTGAATTGCAGTTTGGGCACTCGGTCGCTAAAAGGTTCGCCATCACTGCCCTAAGCCATTCGTCATGTGACATTTCTTCCAGACCTTCAACCATCCGGGTCACCCTCCTCTGCACCCACTTGAGGTTGTCGACATCCTTTTAAAATTGAGGCGCAGAACTGGACACGGTACTCCAGGTGGGGTCTGACCAGAGCAGAATAGAGTGGTAGTATCACTTCCCTTGATCTAGACACTATGGTTCTGTTGATGCAACCAAGAATCGCATTGGCTTTCCTGGCTGCTGCATCACATTGCTGGCTCATCTTCAATTTGTGGTCCACCAAGACTCCCAGATCCCTTTCACAGGTACTATTTTCCAGCCAGGTATCTCCCATCCTATATCTGTGCAATTCATTCTTTTTACCTAGATGTAGCACCCTACATTTCCCTCTGTTGAAATACATTCTGTTAGCTTTGGCCCAGCACTCTAATCTGTCAAGGTCTTTTTGGATTTTCCTCCTATCCGAGGGGATTAGCAACCCCTCCCAATTTGGTATCATCTGCAAATTTAATTAGTATACTCTCTATTCCTTCCTCCAAGTCATTAATAAAGATATTGAACAGCACTGGACCCAGAACAGAACCCTGGGGCACCCCACTGGGCACATCTCTCTCTCTCTCTCTCTCTCTCTCTCTCTCTCTCTCTCTCGAAGATGATGATGATGATGATGATGATGATGATGATGATGATGATGATGA
>JAHTLZ010000010.1:70272225-70283656 GCA_023846285.1 Phrynocephalus versicolor
GATGATGATGATGATGATGATGATGATGATGATGATGATGATGATGATGAAAGGCCAGGTGGGATGGCCGTATTTATTTTTTGCCTTCTACTTCTGTCAGCAAGGCAAAAATGAGTTTTTTGATTCCATGTAGTACCATGGACCAAACCGGGTGGAATGTGAAGCAAACTTTGGTGAATGGTGGGAGAATATTAATATCTGTGCCTTGCTGTATTGAGTGATCTCTGCCCTGGCCACCTGCTTATATTTGTGAGCTGGTTTGCCCGGGTTCCCTTTGTCACTGGATCTGAACGTGGTCTGATTTTTATACCTGAGACAGGTGCCCCAGTTACGGTTCCTGGCCAAGTGCTAATGCTCCAGAACAGCTCAGCAAAGAGGTTACCTGCGCAAAGTGGTCCCCGTGTCAGCAGTGTGTGCTTTCTCCTCATTTTCTTTCTCTGAGTCCTCAGTGTGTGCAGCTGCAACCTCTGTCCCCTTCCTGGACAGGCCCCCTTGGTAGGTATATAACTTGGATATCCGAAACCTAAACTCCACCAAATGTGGAGGGATTGTGGAGGAGATTCGGGGGAAGCATCTGTGCATGTTTATATTTCTAGATGACATTTGAATTGCTTTATAGAGTTTTCAATGTGTGACAAATCAATAACTTGGTTCATCAGGGGAAAAATCATATATTCGTGATTCATGAGTTATGGACCTTGACTGATTATGAATCACAATGAACCACCACTTTGCCAATTTGTGTCCATCTCTAATGCAGCCCCTTGCCACTTCTTTGGTCATTTGAAGAACAGATAAGAAAAAGACTTCTTGCGTTGCCTTATATGCCGTTGGTGGTGCATTGCTTGCGATCTGGGGCAGCCAAGTTACACCACATCCTGCACAACCAAGTGGTCAAGTAGATAGTGGAAGTGGGGTGGTTTCAAATGTTTCCTTCTCAAATGAGAGGAACACTCCCTTTCCTGGGTCTGGTGTAAAACAACTGATATAAGTGCCGTGCCAGTGGATCAACAGGGTGTACCATCTGAGGGTTGTTGCCCCATGTCCGACCCATGGCTGTTCCCCATTTTAGTCCTTCCCCTGGCGTACTAGATATCTCCCATTACCATGTCTGTCATGCTGGTGGCACATTGGGAATTTTGCAATCGTGACCAGTTTTTCACGTTATGGGTGGTGGGGTGCTGCAAGAGAGTTACTGGCTGTAATGAGCACAGCTAAATTCAGCAGAAATACACTACTGGAACCTGCCCTTTGCTTTGCTGATGGAATTTGATCTCATATCTAGTTGGTGTGCATGCATGCTAAAACTACTTTGTGTGAGAAAGAATGATAATAAATCTTCCTATCTTGGAAGCAAATTACGACCATGTACTGAATTCATCAGTAAACAGTTGAGACTGTGATGACTATCTGTTTTCTGAAGCCAGGGTTGCCACTTCCTTTTCTGACAAGGGCTCTAAAAGAACTGCATGACATACATCTGAGTCATGGCAACTGGACTTCTTTTTCTTGAGAGATTGAAATGCTTCGCTTCTCATCCAAACAGCTTCATCAGTCTGAAGAAAGCTAGTTGCGAGCCCTCCATTTTGTAGTTCACATTGACCTCTTGTCACCCTGGTCCGAAATAGGCTCATAATATGAACAATGGCCTGAATAAGCTCTTTATGTAGACAACAGTCTCAATAGCCTTAAGTTGAACAATGGCATAAGGTGATGAAACGCATGAAGTATGGCCTTGGTGGTGAAGGTGTGAAGTATTTTTTATTTGTCTGGGTATTGCTGAAATCACAGCCTGATGAGTAGCAGATAGACTGTGCTTGAGCCCCCCACCTCTGTTGAGAGAGGGGTTTTCAATGCTCACATGAATGGCTTCGCTGACCCCTCTCTCAAACCACCCATCTTCTCTGTCTAATATGTGTACATCTTCATCTTTGCCCTTCACGTGGAGATGTACTGCTGATTCTGGTCCTGAGCTGTTACTCTTCCCATGTTGGGCCATCCTTCTGTTTAATGGCTGTTTAGTACTGATCTGTGTGGGTGGGTTTCCTGTAAACTACTTCAAGGCCATGGTTGGGTCTGATGAGGACTGCACAACCCAGGAAAGCCAGCCTGCATGACATACAGAAACTGAATGAAGAATTTTGACTGGGATGAGAGATAATGATGAGGCAATGTTCCCCCTGATGGATTCTTGTCTGTCGCACAGCTTATTAATATCTCCGAAGCCCTGCTGAGAGAATAAAAAGGTGTCAAACCAATCTGAAAGACCATCATTTTATGTTTCAGAATTTCATTTGATTATATATTCTTATTTGGAAAGTTGAATACGCGGCTAGCTTGATCGTTTGAAAGTTTCAATCATCACCACTTTGTTCAATTTTCATTGCATAATTGGAGGCATATCTTTTATCCGAAAACTGTAGGCTGCTACATGTATTGTAAACGCAAGGAAAACTAAACAAAAAGATATTTGCAATGAAAGTTGTGGCAATCTTAGCTTAGAATTCTGGGAACTGTGGTCCAAAACATCAGGAGGGCCGAAGTTTGGGCATGCCTGGCCTAGGACAAAAGCTCTGAAGGTTTTGCCCAATAGCACACTTTCCCTGTTTTTTGGATATCAGTTACAAAGGCACAGCAATAGGAAAGCTATTGTTTTATTTGGCTTATCACATAATGTAGCCTTCAGACTTCTAGAGGGAAGAAGCACACATGCTTCCTTATCTCTTTCTTGCTACAAGCAGTATGCAGACCTGTAAAATCAGTAGATGTTAGCGTATTTGCTTTCACAATATACCTAATGCTTCTGGCTTTATTTCCAGAAGTTGAATGCATCAGAGCTAATTGGACTGGGGAACTTCTAATTCTCCAGAAACTGTTTGACAGCAACTCTATCATGCCTCAACTCTGCATATTCTTAATTGGACTGGTAGATGATGTACTCCAATAACATCTGTAAGGTCTCATCTTTTCCTCTTCTGGTTTTATTACACAGGTTCTGATTCATCTGACATACTACAAAATACACACAATGATATAAAAGCAAGCAACTCTCTTGGAGCAACAACAGGCCACATCGTAGACCCTGCAACAAATCCAGATACCCACTCCAACCCCACTGCATCTCTTCAAACGACATGAATAAAAGATGTAGTGACACCAGAAACATCATCAAGAGTTTATTGCTGTTGGTGTTTTGACTGATATACTAACAATTTATGCTAAAGCACTCACTGGGCGGTTTGCAAGATAATTATGTAAGCAACAACTTGCCCCCAACCAAGTGAGCTTGGTATTCATTGTGCAAACCTCAGAAGGTTGCAAGGCTGAGTGAGCCTCACACTGACTCACTGAGCCCATCGTGAATAAACTCAGGTTGTGAGCAGAGCCTTGACTGCAGCATGCAGCTTAACCACTGCACCACGAGATTCTTGATTCACCTGTTTACCTTCCATACACCACCACCCCTTTGCATTTTACAGGTAAACATCTCACATCCAAGAGGGCAATATTCACAAATCAATGTGATACAATTTCAGTCTCCCTCAGAATATTGTTTTGAACGTAAGAACATAAGAGCCATGCTGGATCAGGCCAAAGGCCCATCTAGTCCAGCTTCCTGTATCTCACAGTGGCCCCACCAAATGCATCAGGGAGCACACGAGACTACATATCTGTTTCTTGATACCACTCCCCTGCATCTGGCCCTTGAAGTACCCCGGTTTTAAGCCTGGAGATTACACATCTCCATCATGGTTTGTAACCTGTGATGGACTTTTCCTCCAGGAATCTGTCCAATCCCCTTTTGAAGGCATCCAGGCCAGATGCCATCACCACATCCTGTGGCAGGGAGCCAGTCTTGAACCTTGAAGAGCCAGTCTTGAATGAAGAAAGATCAAACGGAGGCGCTTGCACAAACCCTCTACTCTATTAACTTCTGTTACTTGGAGCCTGAATGAGATAATGTCGCTTTTTCCCACCAGGTGTCTGCCAGATGTTTTAGACCAACATGCCCAACAACCACAGCCAGCCTGGGGAACAATCAAGCATTCTGGAAGTCCAACATGTGTGTCCTGACTCCTGACTGCTGAGAGCTATAGGGAACAGCTGTAAGTTCTGCGAGGCCCTTTTGATTCCTGAGTCTGGACAGGGCACAGCTGGGGAGTAAAGCTTAGGCAGTCCCAGGGAGCTTGTGACCAGGAAGAGCAAACAGGAGTTTCCCATGAGAGGACCCTAACATTTTTTTTTCTTTTACTCCCCCCCCTTCCCCATTTAATTATTATTTGGTTCTTTTGGACATACTTATACAGCATTCTTGTAAGTGTTCCTAGCCATACTCAAGATAACAAAATAAAAGAAGTATTCATAAACAATCAGTTGAAAGCAAAAAGCCAGTAGGGCTTATGGAAGGGGAAGATGGTGTACTTGTGCTATCCTGCAAAGTTTGTGCCGTGTTTGTCTTTGTTCCAAAGTCTAACACAGTATGCCTGTGCAACAAATGCAAACCAGGAGTACCATTAGAAGAAAAAGTGAGAGACCTCGAACAGCAAGTAGCCACACTGAAAGCTATAAGAGAAGTCAAATCCACTGACAGAATTCTTGAGCACAGCAGCAGCTGGCCCAGGGAGCACTGGAAATGGAAGAAGACCCAAACGAAGCAGTGGAGGAGAGGGCTGAGGCAAGCACAAACATAGTGGAGGAGCCACAATGGAAAGGGGTCACAGACATGGAATGGCAAAACCGATTCCAGATGCTTGAAGAGGACCAGACGGCATGCAAAGGAGCCCTCACAGGAGCACATGAGAAGGGCTGGAGCACAGCAAAATGCAGTCACTGAACTCACACCCTACAAAAAGAAGAAGAGGAGGAGAGTAGTTGTAGTAGGGATACTCCCTCCCTACTGTGTGGAATGGAAGCTGAAATATCCATGGAGCCATCAGGTATGCTGTCTCCCTGGAGGTCAGATAAGGGATGATGTGACAGAAGTCCCACCATCACTCATACAACCCCCAGATACATTTCCTTTACTTCTTGTCCACGTGGGAACAAACGACACAGCCAAAGGGAGCTATGAAGACATCACGTGAGACCTTGAAGCTCTGGGAAATAAACTCAAAGATTTTTGCAGCAAATTGGTTTTGTGGTTTGTTTGTTTGTTTGTTTGTTTGTTTTGCCCATCCCACCAGTGCTAGGAAAAGGAATAGAAAGGGAAAGGAAAATACTCAGGGTGAATCACTGGCTATGAAGGCGGTGTCCTCGTGAGAGATTTGGTTTTTGGGACCGTGGGCTAAGCTTCCTGGAAGAAGGACTGCTAGCAACAGATGGCTTGCATTAACAAGGACAGGGAAGAATGTGTTTAGCCACAACATGAAGAACTTCATCAGGAGGGCTTTGAATTGGAAAAGGGAGGTGAGGTGCAAGCACTGAGTTAAAGGTAAACGAAGCCTTATGCAGGATAAGAGCCATGGACCATATCATTCAAATGAGGGTAAACAATAACATTAGTATTAACAATAATATTCCTAAAATGTCTTTATTTTCTTTTATTTCTTTTAGAGTATTTTACCCCGCCTTTCTCCTTAGAAAAAGGGCCTAAGGTGGCTTACCGAATGAGGGATAATATACAGTAGTACCCCCATATCCACTGATTCATTATCCACTGATTCAGTTATCCACGGTTTGCAGAAAAAAATTAAATAATTCAGCATCCGCAAAGCAAGCTACTGTCACAGACAGCTGTAAAGCAAACTACTGTCATAAAACAGCAATGTAAAGCAAGCTACTGTCACAAACAGCATCCAGAAAGCAAGCTACTGTCTCAAAAGTGCAGCCAGAAAGCAAGCTACTGTCAAGAAACAGCAGTTTTGGCGGAGGTTTTGGCATTCTCTCTTATCCACGCATTTCATTATCCACGGGTAGGCCTGGAACCAATCCCCAGCGGATACCAGGGTGCTACTGTATAGTCCAGTACAATTAAGACATGTTCAAGTATTGAGAGCAAGGAATTGAGGGACATCTTACAGCATTAATAGACAACATTACATTAAAGCTATAAGAGAATGCAAGCAGTTAAAGGGGAGTAAAGTTCCATGTAAAGTTATGAGTGATGGAAACTAACATTGAAAACATAGTGTCATTGTAAACCCATAAGGTTATAAGTAGTTATAAACACAAGGTCTATGTGAACCTATAGATTCTTATAGAATGCACATGGTGGTCTCTCATTCAGGGAAAGCTTGCCTGAAGAGAAAGGTCTTTGCCTGTTTCTGGAAGGACAACAGAGATGAGGCAGTCTTGACCTCTAGTGGGAGGGAGTTCCAGAGTCTGGGCACAGCAGTTGAGAAGCCCCTTTCATGGGTTCCCACGAGACGTACCTGTGAGGGTGGCGGGATGAGAGAAGGGCCTCTCCTGATGACCTTCACACCCAAGTCGGTTCATACTGTGAGACTTGATCTTTGAGGTAGCTAGGACCCAGGTCATATAGTGCTTTGTAGGTCAAGGTCAGCACCTGGAATTGTGCTCAACAGCTGATTGGCAGACAGTGGAGCTCTTTTAATAGGGGTGTAATGTGATCTCTGTACCCCGCTTCAGTCAGCAGTCTGGCTGATGCATTTTGGACCAACTGAAGTTTCCTGAGGCTTTTCATCGGTAGCCCCACATAGAGCACATTACAATAGTCTATTTGGAAGGTCACTATGGCATGTATCACCGTGGCCACAGCTGGTTTCTCAAGAAACGGGTGTAACACAGACAAACAAATCATAAATCACACAATTTCAGGTGTCTGAATACAAATGGCAGTATAGGAAACAAACAAGAAAAACTGGAAATTTTAGTACAGGGGGCAAATATGACGTGATAGGAATAATTGAAATTTGGTGGGAGTATCTAAAATACTAAATTGTAAAAGTGCAACTGTAAGTGGGGGGGGGGGAGATGGGAAGCAGCAAGAAAGGCCAGTGTGGCTTCACAAAAAGCTCAGGGAGGATCTAAAAGAAAGAAAAAACATGTGCAGGAAGTTTTAAAAAAGGACAGGCCACCAAGGAAGAGTATAGACAAGCAGCAAGGAAATGCAGGGATGACATTAGGAGAGCAAAAGCAGAGAATGAGCTGAGATTAGCTAGAAATGATAAAAGCAATAAAAGACATTCCTCAGATATGTGCTAAGCAATGGGGATGGAAAAATTGTAACAGATGACAAAGAAAAGGCAGAGGTGTTCAATTCCTATTTTAGCTCAGCCTTATCGTAAGATAAGATTTTGAACATCCAGAGTCCAGACATAAGTAAAGTGCAAGTGGAGGGATCAGGACTGCAGCATGAGATTGAGAAACAAATAGTCAAGGAAAACCTTGCCACCTTGAATGAGTTCAAATCTCTAGGGCTGGATGAATGGCATCCAAAAGTAATGAAGGAATTGGCTGAAGAACTCTCAGAATTGCTGTCCGTTATTTTCATGAAACAATGGGTAAAAGGTGAGGTTCCAGATGATTGAAGGGGGACAAAAAGTACAAAAAAGAGGACCCTGGAAACTACAGGCCAGTCAGCCTGACATCGATGCCAGGAAAAATCCTGGAACAGACTATTAAGCAGTCGCTATGCAAGCACCTAGAAAATGATACAACACTTAAAAGAATCCAACATGGATTTGTCAACAACAAATCCTGCCAGACTATCCTCATCTCATTTTTTTTATCATTTTTGACCCTTGCAGGCAGAGGGAAGGCTATAGATATAATATAGTTTTCCTTTAGCTAAGCTTTTGATAAAGTTCTCCATTACCTCCTGATTAGCAAGCTAACTGGGTGTGGGCTGGTTGAATCAAGTGTAAAGGGATTACATATTTGGCTATAGAATTGTATTCAAAGAGTAATAATTAATGGCTCCTTCTCTAGGTAGTGGAAGGAGATAACAAGTGGGATACACCAAGGCTTAGTTTTGGGTCTCCAAGATTTTTATTAATTACTTGGACAAAGGAGTGCAGGGAGTGCTTGTCAAATCCGTGGATGACACAACATTGGGTGGAATAGCTAATACTCTGGAAGACAGAAGCAAAATCCAAAAAGATTTCTATAGCTTGGAGCACTGGGATGAAACCAACAAAATGAAATTTTATAGAGATAGGTACAAAGTACTGAACTTAGAAAAAGCCAATGTGCAATTACAGGGTGGAGGATACCAGACTCAGCAGTACAACAAGTGAGAAGGATCTTGGAATTCTTATTGATTGATTGATTTGATTTGAATCATATACTGCAAAAACCACATGGTACAGTGTAAAACAGCATAAAATACCCCAAAAAATCAACAAAAATATATAAATAACATCAAAATCAAAATTAACAATAATATAAACTCTAACGCATAAGCAAAACACAGGTGAAATATCTTGTAGATCATAAGAAGAATATGAGCCAACAGTGTGATGTGGCTTGTCCCCCCACTCTGTTCGGCACTGGTTAGGCATCACCTCGAGTATTGTGCCTAGTTCTTTCATAAGCATCCCAGTACAACTCTCATCAACTCTAAACCAGCTTAGCCAACAATGAAGCATCGTGGAATTTCCATTTCCAAAATGTCCGGAGGGCCACAAATTGTGCACTTTTGAGACTGATTGTCCGACAGGTCCAAATCCATCAAGCGGCAAGCTTTGGTGTCAGGTGTCAGTCATTCTTTAGGCTACAGCAGGCTCAGCACAGACCATGGTAGCATGGACACTGATTTCCCTCCTTTATTGGAGGTTGCACTGGGTATAACATTTGCAGGGAGGAACAACCTTTCTAGTGTCTCCAGTTCAATCTGTGGCAAAATGAATCCACCTTCCTTTAAAGTTAAACCCTTTCCTACTTAGGACGCTGGGAGGTGGGGGTGGGGCTGAGAAGCTTGGCGTTCCAGGCGACAGAGGAAGATTTCTGTGGAGCTTGGAAGGGAATCAAGAGCAGGCTCTTTTAAGAAGTTGGGTTTTCCAGGTTAAAGGTGGTTTCTACATAAAAGGGAGAGCAAGAGGTGGGATCACTTATTGTCCTGAAAAATGGCAGCAGCGATGACAGTGAGTAGCACAGATTCCAGTGAATTCCTCTTTTCTTTTATTTTCCTTCCAGCTATCAACTGGAACTGGGGGTCTGGAATATGCTTGCATCTCTCAAGTGTCCTGTTTAACTTTCAGAGGCCGTTTTGGCCTTGAAGGAGGGGCAAACCTAGAGGAATGAGCTGTTCTGTTTTGTATTCTCGGTACACTTTCTTTTCTCAATGATGCAAACTCAGCCGTTTTTCACTCCGAAGCTACAGTTTTGCATACACTTACCAGGAGCTTTGTGTTCTTTTGCGTTTAGTGGGACCTGCCTCTGATTAAAATATACATAACATCTGGGCAATTAGCAGATCTTTCAGCAGGAGACCCTGCTTTGCCGAAATTCCTATCCTTCGAAGGTTTCAATTTCTTGCTTATCGACTGGGCTCTTCCTGTGCAGAACACACATTGGAGACCCATCTGCTGTGCTTTATCTGCTGTTGGCCTTCTGTTCTCTTCGAGTCCCGTTTGGTGGAGAAAGCTCTTGCCATCACGCATTGCACGTGGGAGGTTTCCACTCCCAAATTCCAGCTCAGTCTGGAATTCTCAGCTATTAAAGGAGCTGCATTTTGAATTTTTGGAGGAGGAATGGGAGTTGTTAATACAGTGGACCCTCGTATAACAAACAGTTTGTATAACATAAAATGTGTGCAACATAAAACATTCCGGAGACAGGGGAAATTTGTTTAACAGAATCGCCTCTGGGGTGAATCCATACAACATAAAAATGGTCATGATTAGGGATTACTCCATTTTCAATGCATTCCTATGGGAAATTTGTACAAAGGAAAATTTGCTTAACAGAATTTCATATGGAACGAATTAATTCCTTTATACAAGGTGCCACTGTATTAGGTTTGCCACGTATTGATCTTGGTCCCACTAGTCCCAAGGGCCTCAGTGTTTTTATTTGTGTGTGTAGTTCTCAAGTTGTGGTTGGAACATGGTGTTAAGTATGGTCAAGGTAGTAGGCAGTGCTACAGAGAGCGAGATAATTTGCTTGCCCCCCCCCAAATGGCTGGACCTTTCCATGGTGAGTGCAGCTAACTTCCCAAATCCTTTCTCCTTATGCTTTAGTTTTAAACTACAATGCATATGAATGGAGTGCTTTGGGGGACTACAGGTCCCATGAGTCCCTAACCAGCACAACCAGTAGTTCTTCTTGACCGTGTTTGCCTGGAAAGTTCCTGCAGGATCCAAAGATGATGCTAAGTTTGGAGGTCTGCCTGCTAGGCCTGTTTTCTTTCCCACAGCTGCTGCCACACATCTGGCAAGAGGAGGCAGCCCAGAAGATCATTGCTGCTTGAGACCGAGTAGCAAGAGGCATCTGCCTCCTTTCCATGCCCATCCAGAGATAGCCCAGGGAGCGTCAATCCCACAGCCAGCCCAATTGTGCCTCATTGCTGGTGGCAGAGAACCCCCCCAAGCTGTTCCCATCACCGTTAGCAGTAAGGTTAATGATCCAGTCACAATTTTGTGCCCCTTTATGGCACCTACAATCCCTCTCAGGCCAGCCCCATCCTTCTGCCCTAATGGTTTGGATTCGCCTTCACGGCCAAGGACAGAAAACAGCTCTGGCAGCCAGCACTTGATCCCAGTGACCCACTCGCTTCCACAGGCAAGTGCCCTTGCTCCCTCTGTGCCCTCTCTCACGGAGCAGGCTGAAAGGAGCAGCTGTTGAGGGTTCAGCCTTCTCCGGGTGGCATCTGACCCCTTTGTCATGGAGACCATTAACTTCTTATTGGGTCGGGCCTAAACACTTCAAACTGGTGCCGCTGGGGGCCAGAATAAAGCTGGGGAAATCTCCTTTTACCTCTTGTAAAAGAGACAGGGCTCACTTTTCCTTTTCTGAATGAAAGACACCTAGGCTTGTTGTGTGGTTTTTTTTTATTTTCAAGGGTAGGCTCTGGATAAAAGAGCCTTGCAATATCTTATTCTGACTTGTCCAGGAGAAAGAACACACTCTTGAAATGTGCAGGGTGCCCAGTTCCTCAATAAACAGATAACTCTGCTTTTGTCTTCCTCGTCTGACTGGTGCCAACAATTAACCTCTTTCGCCCCTTTGGGATATCTGGCTCTGTTTGCTGCCTGGTGGTCTGGGATAAATCCGCAAGAGATAGTTTGAGCTTCTAAGTTGTCAACATGCATTATGCATTTGTTCTGATGGCAGGTAAAGAACTCTGAACAGCAGCAGAAGCGCAAGGCCCACAGAGGAGAGGTGGTTGCAGATCTCTTCAGCAAGCACCCTCTGCAGAACAGGTATCAGCAAAACATTCTTCTACTATCGCTGGCATTACCCACAGTATTCTAGCTTTAAAACCTGTAATAATTGCCTTCCTGACCCAAAAAGGTGTTGCCGATTTTTT
>JAHTLZ010000010.1:70286067-70308360 GCA_023846285.1 Phrynocephalus versicolor
ATAGATAGATAGATAGATAGATAGATAGATAGATAGATAGATAGATATGCCTGTTGTGTCATGCTTTTTGTTTTTAATGATGTTGATTTAGTTGGTAGTTTTATGTTATGTTAATTGGTTTATTCATGCTGTTGTTTATGTTTAATTTTATATTTTATACTGGGATTATGCTGTGTTTTGGTTTTGTCTCCTGTTTGTTTGACTGATTGATAGTTGGCCAGAGTGACGTTTTGGCCAGATGGGTGGGTTAAAAATGCAACAAACAAACAAAGACGTATTTCACGTGCTGCCATGTTTCTATAGGTAGCATTGCTGTTAAACATGAACATCTTCACTTTCACCTTGAGTGTCCTTGAACTTTCCTAGCTCTCCTCATATCATTTGGGCTGGAGGAAGACATGAAACCCTACTTATAATTTAACCAAACCTTCTAGCATGAGACATTTTGCAATTGTTGTGTAGGTAAATTAAATGTAAAGCATATCCACCTGCCCTCCTTTTTACTATGAACGTGAAGGGCAGAGAGAAGCAATAACTTTTAGTCACGCCAGAAACAAAAAGAGTCTAGTCCTTCTATTATAATGGATCTAATTAAATGTAGACCATGCTGAACATTGGGCAATACTTTCAAGGTAAAGTAAAGGTCCAAGTCAAGGTTCCCCCCGCACTTGTGTGCTAGTCGTGTCTGACTCTAGGGGTGGTGCTCATCTCCGTATTCAAGCCAAAGAGTCAGTGTTGTGCAAGTCCATGGCCATGTGGCCACTATGGCTGCAAGGAAACACTATTAAACCTTTCCACTTTTTACGGCGGTACCTATATATCTACTTGCATTTACTGTACATGCTTTTGAACTGCTAGGTTGGCAGGAGCTGGGGTTATCAGCGGGAGCTCCCTCTGCTGTGTGGCACCCGGGATCCGAACCGCTGAGCTGCCAACGTTGCAGCCGACAGTTTTCAGACCCACCACACCCTACTTTCAAGTTAGAAGGGGTGATATTTCAGTCTGTAGCATGATGTGCACCCGAGTATGCTTGCACGCAGGTAATGTTTGTGTCTCCTACCGAGGGGCTTAATTGTGCCCTTTTGTTCGTCTTCCTAGATGGGCCTTATGGTTCTTCAAAAATGACAAGAGCAAGACGTGGCAAGACAACCTACGACTTGTCACCAAATTTGACACCGTGGAAGACTTCTGGGCGTGAGTTGCATTCCATTCTCTCTTTGATGGTGCCTGGACCAATCAGTCCAGAAGAAGGAACACTGCTATAGGGAGTTTCAGAGAGGGTAGTCGTGTTAGTCTTTTCAAGAATTTCAGACAAAAATCAAAGAAAAACAAAACAAAACAAAAGACAAAAAAAACATGTGGCACATTAAAGACTAACTTTCATATTTTAATGTAACCTTTCTTGGACTACACGTCCACTTCTTCCAACATATAGCAGGTATAGGGAGGAATCCTTTTCCAAAGATGGGTGAAAGAGGAATAAGCCACTATTGCTAGGAGGTAGCTGTGTTCCTCTGTAGTCTCTTATAGCAAAAACAAAGGGGGGAGATTACCCCAAACCTTGTGGTACACTGAAGAGTTTTATTTGGCATCAGTATCATGGGCTGTAGCCATTGGAGACATAGAAAGACATTTATTTATGCATGGCAATTAAGGGAATGTGAAATGTAAGAGAAATATAAAACGTGCATCAAGATATTGATCTTAATATACATGCATGAGATATGAAGTAAGAGATTCTAAGGGCACAATCAGACAGGTAATTGTCCTGTTGTTTGTCCTGTCTTCCTCACTGTTCAGTGCACTGTTTTCTCAAACAAACAAACAAACAAACAAACAAACAAACACCAGACATTATTGCTACTCCTGAGTCAATCACATCTTTTCCCAAGAGCTTCCAGGACACTTTGTTCTCCTTCAGTGCTCCTGTCACAGTTGTTGCTGTGTTTCTGTGCTCCCCACCCTGGGTTCAGAATTGCATTTTGTGATTACTGTACAGTATTATTATTATTTTGGTCCTTCTGGAACATTACTAGGTATGTTTTGAGAATATAGGTCAACATGTATACACTAGTGAGGCAGAGAAGTGTCTAGTTTGCCTCCTGTAAGTTTGCACTGCCACGAAAATAATTTACCTTAAACTTCTTTTTAAAAGAATCTATAACAAGTACATTAGTTGACACTTTAAATCAATGTGGCCCTATAGTAGTGTAAGAAAAAAAATCACTTCAACACTATTTTGGTTGTAATTTTTAAAGGCACTTGGAATCAAGAGCTATCTGCAGTTCAGCGTGTAAGCCGCCCAGAGTTCCCTCGGGAAGATGGGTGGGGTATAAATTCAATAATAAATAAATAAATAAATAAATAAATAAAATGCATGTGTATTTTTTTCTGCTCTTTGCATTTTGTTCCTCCCCAGTACATAATAGAGGAGAAAAAGGTTTTGATATTGGGTGAGAAGGACAACACTTTGGAGACAGCACGGGAAGAGAAATGTTGCTATTGTTGCCTACTGTGTGGCCAGTTGAAACACAGCACTGCGGACTAATAGAAACATGGACATGAGAATCTCACAGCCAGGACGATCTGTCCCTATGTAGTACAGGAAGCCTGAATCAAGGTGGAACAAACACCCTGTTTGGTTGTGCCCTGAGGATGCTTATTTAGGAACATCTGATATTGCCAAAAGGACACTGTTAGAATTGTCTTGCTAATGTTTCTTTACTGGTTGCAGTTAATATTTTAGCAGCAGTTTCAAATTAGTATCATTAATTTATATACAGTGGGGTTTCTCAAAGGCACTCTGAATAATGGTGCATTTGCAGGCCAGCAATTTGGATACTTAACAACAACCCCAGCAGAAGCAGCTAGGGAACAGAATTTAGAGGTTTCTCATCTGCACACCGTTCAGAATAGGACATTCTGTGTTGGATTTCTTTTAAAGATCTCTGGAGGGGGCACCTGGATTTGAAAGGCAGGCTGGCTCTGCACTTTCCTGAGACATAGCCATGTTTTTTTCTGTTGCAGTACAGAGAATTATTATCTACTACCAAAGTGATCTCAAATCTACCCAAGTTTATTCTATACCAGTGTTGGCAAATCTGTGGCACGGGTGCCAAAAGTGGCCCACGGAGCCCTTTCTGTGCGCACCTGACATCGCCCCCTCACAGCCACAGCACTTCCCCCTCCACTCAGAGCACGCCACTGTGTTCCGTGCAGAGAGCCGGGAGAAAGGGAGGCAGCAGTTTGTGAGCTCCTTAGTAGCCCCAGTTTACTCTCCAGCCACACCACTCTGGGCATCCCAAAAGCAGCCTTTGGGAAAATGAGGATTGAAGAGCGGGGGGGTGGGGGGCTAACCCTCCGGGGAAGTGAGGATCAAAGAGCAGGATTTGAATTTCCTGTGAGGGTGTTGTGGCCGTGGGAAATTCAAGAACCTGTTATTTGATACTCCCGAAGGATGCTACCTCGTCTTCGACCCTCGCTTTCTCAAAGGGTAGCACCCCTGCTCTTCAATCCTCACTTTCCTAAAGCATAGTACCCTTTGGGAAAAGGAGAATCAAAGAGCAGGTGAGAAATTCTAAAGCTTACTCTTCGATCCTTGCTTTGCTGAAGGGTAGCAGCCGAAGCACTTGCAACTCAGGGTACCACTGTATATAGGTTAAATTGCCGTATTGGCTCTTTGCAAAAAATAAGTGGGTTTTGAATTGCAGTTTGGGCACTCGGTCTGCAAAAGGTTCACCATCACTGTCCAATAGGAAACAGGTGCGCATTTAAGGTACCATTAGATGCCACTGCTACGGCTGTTGTTTTTGTGTGCCATCGAGTCTCTTCAGTCTTATGAATTACTGACCTCCAGAAGATTTTGTCATTAACAGCCCTGCCCTACTCAGGCCTTGAAAACTCAAATCTGTGGATCCCTTTATTGTGTCGCTCCATTTCAAGTTAAGTTTTCCTCTTTTCTTACGGCCTTCAACTCCTCTTTTCTTTTCTTTTTTAAACTAGAGGGGTGCCATCCATCCAGACAATTCAGGGAACAGAGCAGCCTCAACAAACAACGATTATTTTGGGTGGAGCCTTGCCAGACAAGGTTATGTCCATTTTATGTGTGAGAGAGAGGGAGGAGAAGGACTTAAGTCTTAGCAACATCACTGGCATTTGGACTTAAGGAAAGGAGTTTTTTTGTGTGAGAAAACGAAACATCAATTTTGAACAAAATTCTCTTTAGAATAGGGTGGGTAAGTAGTGGCCAGTGGACTACCTGTGGCTTCCCCAACCCATTTGCAGTCCCCAGCACTTCCAGCCCATTATTAAAACACTTGGTTGACTTTTAGAAACACTTTTAAAGACTTGCAGTCCTTTATGTGCCCGCTCGAAGTTATTTACCCATGTTGCCCCCCCATAACCTCAAAAATGTTTGTATATAATAAAAAGCCAAGACAGATATGTGCAATGGGAAGTTCATAATGAATCTCAGTCCCCTGTGGTGTATGGTATATGATATACCATACACCACAGGGAACTGACCGTATATCTGGATTTCATAAAATAGCTCCCAGCCCAATTTCTGGTGTCAATCACTTACTTGGAATATGTTTGTGCAAATCACTTCTACTGGGAAGTTTCTTTCTGAAATCCGCCTGCTGTATTTTCTTGATGCACCTGTTTCCTTTCCTTGTGACTGCAGGCTGTACAGCCATATCCAACTGGCTAGCAAGCTGACCTCTGGCTGTGACTACTCCCTTTTCAAGGTAAGAACCCTCCAATGTGGTAACCTCTGAGACCAATCAAGTGAGTGTTTATTTGCGGCTTATGTGGACAGGGAAGATGCAGTTAAGCTGTAGTCCAAATGGCTTTGGTTTGGGTTTGTCATAAAGTCCCTGTGGTGCTCATCCCACCATCTTGCTGCCACCAAACAACAGCCACCCTGAAACCCTTTAACTAAGCTTCAAGACAACATTATCTTGTAAGCAAGGACTACTTTCATGGGAGTATCCCTTTAACCAGATCAGGCCAACGGCTTCTACCCCATTTCTGCTGCTGCTTAAATACAGCCACAGCTAAGGGCTGAATTTACATGGCACTTTTTAAAAGAGTACAAACATTTTTAGTGAAACACATACAACCTATGTTATTTTGGGGACACAACCTTGACCATGTAACTAATATTGTCCAGTGATACCCATGATATAATCTATTGTAGCTGCTATTTTTAAAAACAATAATCACGTAAAAGGGTTTTAAAATAAAAAATAATAAGGTTTAGTATTAAAAGTCAAGTTCTTACACAGCTGAAATCTCATCTACAGTCCTTTAGCCCTCTTTCTTTATAGAGTTCTTTATATAGAGACGGATGCTTCTTATTAAACAAATTCCAGTGAAAACATATTATACTGTATTTCCACAGCTTCTTACAGAAACAGACCTTTCTCAGTCCAGTTCTTAACTACCTCAAAGCTCTCAGTCGTGGACTCAGACTTGACTGTAACACAACATGAAAATCTTTCTCGTGAAAGCTTCCTGCTTGTAGGAAGATGTTTAATTCCACTCCGTGGCTTCCCTACAGCCAGGCAACACACAATTCAATCCACACACATTCCATTGCAACACTGCCCCTAATGGTTTTAACCTGCCCTCCTGACACATGTCTGACATACCATTGCCAGTCACAAACCCCCTCACTCACCATGCCTTTCACCAGATATCTGGGCACAGATATACATGCAATGTGAAATACAGTAGGACCCGCATATCCACTGATTCATTATCTACTGATTCAGTTATCCATAGTTGGCAAAGGAAAAAATTAAATAAATAATTCAGCAGCTACAAAGCAAGTAATAATAATAATAATAATAATAATAATAATAATAATAATAATAATACCTTTATTGTCAATGTATACAATGAAATTGGCTGAGTCTCCCTTGCCCACCCCCACCACCATCCCACCACCATCCCACTAGCAACCACTCAGTCTTATTGCACCCTGTGTACTTGACACAGAATGCGCCAGCCCACAGGTCAGTTCTTCTATACTTGTCCTAGGATTATTTCCCATTCAGCAGTCTGACAGCCCATGGATAAAAACTGTTCTTCAGTCTGTTGGTACAGCAGGCTATACTACGATATCTTCTGCCTGGTGGTAACAAGGTAAAGAGGTGCTGACCGGGGTGTGAATCATCCTTAAGTACTGTCACAAACAGCAGCTGTAAAGCAAGCTACTGTCGTGAAACAGCAGCCGTAAAGCAAGCTACTGTCACAAAACAGCAGTTTTGGGGGTTTGGGGGTGTTCTCTCTTATCCATGGTTTTCATTATCCACGGGAAGACCTGAAACCAATCCCCAGCAGATACCGGGGTCCTACTGTAGTAACGGTCCCGAGGCTCTCTGTGACAAGCGGGGAACCAAGTGCCTTCTGATGGAAAACAGTGACTTGTGACTTGGTGTAGCAGTTGAGACTTGTACGGAAGGAGGTGGCAAATGTTTCTTGCCACTTGGCATCTCCCTGGCAGGACGGCATTGAACCTATGTGGGAAGACAGTTGGAACAAGCGTGGCGGGCGATGGCTTATCACATTGGCTAAGCAGCAAAGGCACACGGAGCTTGACCGTTTCTGGCTGGAGACCGTAAGTGAGCAGAATGCTGCTGAAAATCTGTCCCTCTTCCCATGCTGAAATGTGGCACTCTCCTGGCTGAGACCTGTGGATCCAGCCTGATCTACAGTGACTCCCATTTTATCTTGGGTAGGTAGAAGAGAGCTCTCCAGATTATCTTCCAGTAGCTTCATTCCCTCACTGGAGTCACAATAATAGTTTACAGCAGGCATATTCAAAGTCAGGTCCGGGGGCCCATTTTTAAATTCTAAGTGGCTCGTGGCTTCTTTCCCCCACCGGCTCAGCCTGTCACACATCCCTGCTAGCTGGCCCCTCCCCATACTGGATGGAGGCATTAGCATGCAGTTCTATGTTTTCCCTGCCCTCCCTGCCTCTGTCCATCCCCCTAGCCACCTTTCCAGCCTACCCGCCCCCAGCTCCATTGCTGCAGCACTCTCCCTGCCTCCTTGCATGTTATAGAGATTTGTCCAAAGTCTGGCTCAGGGGCCAATTGCAGCTGAATGGTCGGCCCCCACACATTTTCACCTCACCAAATCTGGCCCTCCTTGCAAAAAGTTTGGACACCCCTGGTTTACAGGGTTCTGAATGTTTGGCACCACATGACAGCGTGGGATGGAGGGAGGAGGACAAAACAGCCCGAGTTTGTAAAAGTTACATTTTTAGATCGTAGCTCCTAGAATCAAACACCCAGGGAGAGATGGCACTTCTAACCCAGAAACACTTGACTTGACGGCACTGCCTCATTCAAGCAAGGGTTCCCACGTGCAGATCATGGCTCTTGTTCTTGCCCCTTCTGTGCAGCTGCTCTGTCTGATTGGAGAAATGTTTAGTGATTACAGCGACGATGTCTGTGGGGCAGTCATTAACATCCGTGCCAAAGGAGACAAGATTGCAATCTGGACGCGGGAGGCAGAGAACCGGGACGGAGTCATTCATATTGGGTAATTGCTAGTACCTTTGGTTGTGAAACGCCAATCGGTACACTGCAGGGCTAAGGCCCATTGCCTTTCGTGATACTGAATATGCCCATTGCCTTTCATGATACTGAATATGCCCCCATAATTCAGTGCACCTGAAATTCCCAAGGACCCAGCTTTCTTAGCCTTTATGTGTGAGCCCAAGCAGCCAGGCATGGAATAGGTCAGCAGAAGTCTCTAGCAGTCGAGGGGAGGAGCTCTTGAACATTGGGTCTCCCCCCCTTTTGTTCCGCCATCTTGCCGAGTATTATTTGTTTTGTTTTGTTGTTTTGTTGTATTATGTGTTTGATATTTGTTCTTATTGTTATATGTATTGCTGTTAACCGCCCGGAGTTCCTTTGGGAAGAGGGACAGTAAATAAATATATAAATAAATAAATAAATATATATATAAATAAATAAATAATACCACCCCAGAGTGCTTAAAGCACTCTCTGGGTGGTTTGCAATTTAATTATGCTGGCTACTCATTGCTCCCCTCCCCGCAAGCTGGGTATTCATTTTATTGGCTCATAAGGATGGGAGGCCGAGTGAACCTTAAGCCAGCTGCCTGGGATTGAACCAGCTTTAGCCACAGTACAGCATATTACTCACTGTGCCACGAGGCTCCACTGAATCAACTGAACTTTCACCAATTTCCTACTGATTCAATGAACCTACTCTAACTCCAATTTACGACTGGTTTCCAGCCGCCAATTTTGCCAGCCCGTACATGCCGTGATGAATGTTTCCTCTCTTTTAGGCGTATCTACAAGGAGCGCCTGGGCCTGTCATCGAAAGTAGTGATCGGCTATCAGGCTCATGCTGACACAGCCACCAAGAGTGGGTCCCTCATGAAAAACAAATTTGTTGTGTGACTCAAGCAGCCTGAAGTTTTACCACTGGTGGAAGAATTCACAAGTGAGGGGAAAGGAGTGGGATGAAGAGATACCTTATGCTTACTCTCAATATTAAAGTGTTCTTGCAACTAATCTCGCTTGCCCACAATTTTGAGGTTTTACTGAAGCTGCTCCTTCATGGGATAAACATCCATTCTGTTACCCTTGCTTTGATTGTTCTTTGCCCTTGGGGAAGTTTTTCGAGCAATAGAACCTGCTTTATATGAACTAGCTCAGTGAAAGAAGAAAGCAAAGGATATGTATTGTGATTCATTGTACCAGGTGGCTGGAAAGAAGATTGGGGACTGGATTAGGTTTGTCAAAACGTCTCCTCCCCAATTTAATTGCTACATACATGCTGTTGCCATCTCCTGGTCAGGGACCATTCGTGGCTTGTGTATGCTTTGCTCGGGTTTGGAAGCTAGATGGACAACTTACCATCATCCAGAAGTTGTTGGCCTACAGCAGGCATGTCCAAACGTCGGCCCTCCTGATGTTTTTGGACCACTACTCTCAGAATTCTTAGCTTAGATTGCCAATGGCAAAGGACTGTGGGAGTTGTGGTCCAAAACATCTGGAGGGCCAAAGTTTCAACATGCCTGGCCTACAGCTTCTATCATCCCTCACCATTGCCTAGGTTGACAACAGGGGGTAGATAGCCAACAACATCTGGAGGTCCAGCTGTAGCCCATCCCTAATCCAAATCACCCAAGAGAGCTTCTGCTTTTAATAGAGAGTTTATTTATTTTATTTATTTATTTATTTTTGCATTTATATCCCGCTTATCTTCAAACGAACTCTAAGCGGCTTACAAGGGCTATGTTAGCCATACAAGGACAAGGATAAACAAATAAAATTACAACAATAAATTTAAGAACAGTAAAAGCTAGTGGCACCTCATCAACTAAAGCGTATGATGGAGGAGAAGAGAAAAGGAAAAAAAAAAACTAAGAATAAGAATTGCCAAAGGCCTCTTGGAAAAGGTAGGTTTTTAAAGCCTTCCGGAAGGCCAGCAGGGACTCTGCAGAGCGCACTTCGGTAGGGATGGAATTCCAAAGGCTAGGGGCCGCCACCGAGAATGCCCGGGTCCGAGTACTTGTCTTCCGGGCTTCTCGGACGGTGGCGACCCGCAGCAAGTGCGCTCGCGCCTGCCGAACGGGACGGGCTGAGGTGGATCGCTGAGCGATACGCTCTGCCAGGTAGTCCGGTCCCAAGCTATGGAGGGTTTTATAAACTAAAACCAGGACCTTGAATCTAATCCGGGCTGCAACGGGCAACCAATGCAGGCGGGCCAGGACTGGTGTGATGTGTTCATGACGACGCACACCAGCCACCATCCTAGCCGCCGCATTCTGTACCCGCTGCAGACGCCGGAGAAGAGTCAAGGGCAACCCCATGTAGAGGGCGTTACAGTAGTCCAGCCTCGAGATCACCAGTGCTTGGACCACTGTTCTCAGAGAGTTCGCGTCCAGGTACGGGCGGATCTGGGCGATCCGACGGAGATGGTAATAGGCAGACCTGGTCACCGACGCCACCTGGGACTCCATGGTAAGCGCCGGGTTATCATTTATGGCTCCATATGGTGAAATATTTATGTATAACTGGCTAGTCCTTTCCTAAGCATCTACATTCAGGCCAAATGCATGACAGAAGCCTTACACCACCCTGTAGTTTTCCAGCAGAACGTAACCTTCATCTAGTTTAAATTGTTCCCTAGTTAAAAACTAGATTAACCTGCTAACCCACCACTCTCATCCAAAATGGACTGTCTCCTACTAAGGGGCAGGAACTGTTGAAAGGAAAAGGTAGGTGACATAAAAGACAGCTTCCTGTTCTGAAGCAGCTTGCTTATCTGTTAGGGATGCTGCATAGCTGAGTTGAAAGTCAATGGTAACGGTGGCGGGTTGGGGGGGGGGGCTTCCCGGGGATAAGCCGTAACAAGTACAAGCTACCAGGTTTGCTCCTGTAAATCAGAGCTGCCCTCACAACTCCATTCCTTTAATTGTTACGAATAAGGTGAGCAGTGAGATGCCAGGCTGTATTATTGAATCCTGTATCTGCCATGTAAGCCTGCCTGTTTCCAGTGAGAACGGCTTGAGTGTACACTGAGCCATTCCACAGAAGTGTTTGAGGGCGTGAGGCCAAAAAGAAAAAGAAAAAGAAAAAAAAGAATATAATGCTACTGTAGAGGATTGGTTGTGTTTTGCTATGGACTGAGTACCAGACCAATAAGGGTTGATTTACTTTCTGTCAGGGCAAAGGTGCATCAGCCCCTACCCCTAGGTCAATCCACCTAATAGAAAGCTGTGTGAAGAGAGTGGCTGACTTGGCCTGGTTCTTTGTTTGTTCGCTGAGTGGTAGTGCTACATAAAAGTGGGGTCCTGGTCTTTCCGTTTCTTCTGTAGGCAGGTATGGTCTTTCTGGTCTTCAGACAGGCAGTCATTGTAAGTGTGAGGCTCAAAACCTATATTTCTTTTCTTCCTCTCCAGTCCCTGCCGTGTGCTGATTTATAACTGCTCCTGTGTTCCTAATTGTGAAGGGAAAAAACAGGTTCTTTTGCTTACCATGATCAAAATAAGGTGCATGTACAGTTTTGAGCTTAACTTCATTGAAACTGTAACATCATCATGCCTAGAGGAATTAAGTGGACTTTGCTTCTACGACAGACTCATATCCTTGGCCCTAAGAATAAAATAATTAGGAAAAATTAAAACAAGGATGTGTGATAGGTATCCTTAGAATGAAGCATGCAATGGACTATTTTTTAGCTGCTGCTTTATATTTTCTAAGAAAGCTGTTCCACGGTGAAAGAAGTATGGAGGCAAAATAGTGAATACACTTTTATAAACTGAGTCAGCTTGTTTTGGGCTCTTCAGGCCAAACCACCCAGTAGATACAGACTGTAATTAGGACACCTTGAGTGCTGAGAATGTCTGATTGTCACAGAAAAGGCTTTTCACACCTCCCTCATATTTCTAATTAGGTTTCTTTATTTTATGATCTGTCCTCTGGAGAGATAGACTGGCTTTATTTGCAATTCTGGTTTTGTGAACATGAAGGTCTTCTGGAACCACGTTTCTGGAACACTAATGGTTGCCTGTCCATAATATATAGTTCGGCCTTTAGATGCACTTGTATGACAAAGGTGTGTGAGAAAGAATAAAAGAAATATAAAACATGAGAAACTAGTGAAGACTTTAATTTTCATATAGAAAATCTTGGCCTACAGTTTAAACTGGCCAAACAAGACATGACACCATTTATATAATCAGGTGTTTTTATGCTGTATTTTAAACATATACAACAGTAGTGTTAGAGTGGGGTGGGGGTGGGGGATAACTGTTCCTGCATCTTCCACAATTGGGGGTAGATTTAACCCTTTGTGCCCTCTTACTCAGCCTGTGCTCTTGTTTTCTGAGTAGACTGCTGGTGTATCTGCTTTTTGTATTGCAAGAAAAGCTTTCTTTCTTTGCCTATGTAAATTCCAAAATACTTCTATGGGAACAGAAATACTGTCAGTCCAAATTAAGATAGCAATCCCAGCCAAAGGTTTAAAGGCCCTCACTTCCTCATTTTTCATTTATTATCCCCCTACGAAATCTGGAATCCTTCCATTTGTTTTTTTAAAACATATTTTTTTTCAAATTAAAAAAAACATACAACATTTTGGCTTCAGTCAAAAATAAACTTAGCCAAACAGGGTTTCTACTAACCAGCCAAACCAACATATTTTAAATGTTTGTTAAAAAGAAGTAGTAGTACAGTGGTACCCCAACTTAAGAGCAGCTCGACTTAAGAGCAATTCGACTTAAGAGTGGAAAACTGTTGCCATTTTAACTGCTGCCTTACAAATTTTAGATATGGTCTGCTCAATTTTTTAGATAGGTGCCCTGACTTAAGAGTATTTACTTAAGAGCATGCCCCCGGAACGGATTAAATTCATAAATCGAGGTACCGCTGTATTTAGATCAGAGGTACTCAACCTGTGGGTCTCCAGATGTTCCTGAACTGCAACTCCCAGAAGTCTTTATCACTAGCTGAGCTGGCCAGGATTTCTGGGAGTTGCAGTCCAGGAACATCTGGGGAGCCACAGGTTGAGAACTACTGATTTAGATTATGCAAAAAGCATTTGCCAGGCTATGTGATTAAAACAATTCAGCACAAGCTTCATTGTTATGTGCTGCCAAGTTGGAACTGATTTGCAGTGACCCTAATAGTGCTTTGAGATATCTAAGGAGTGGGTTTACCTGTTCCACGCCCCCAGACTGTTCTTATGGTTGAGCAGTTATTCAAACTGAGGCCTCCTTGGTCCTAATCTGTCCAATACACGACACTGGGTTATTTAATTGTACGCCAGTAAATTTGACTGAATTCTGTCAGGTGAATCAGTAATGAATCACAACGAAAGATTTCCCTAATTTGAATTGTCTTCAATTTGTATTAAATTTGTCAGATTAATCAGTAAAAAAGTAAAAATTTTGTATTTTAGGTAAGGTTAGCTATTTTCAGATGCAAACGTCACTGCAAGTCACAATACAGATACGATCTCTAAAAAAAAGATTGTGTTTTGTCACAGTTATAATGCCAGCAAAAAGAGGAGCAATTCAGTGCCATGTAATGTGCTCACAGTAAACTTTAATCAGCTCTACTGAATTTATTCCCAAGTAAATATACTGTATATAGGGTTTACATTTTAATCCCTGGGCTGAGAATGTAGCATGTGGGACTAGTTTTGAACCCTATGGAAACTGTGACCACACACACACACACACACACACACACACAAGTGTATGTGTCATGTTTATGAGTGGACGTATTCGCACTTGCCATTGAAAGGGAATTTCTCCCATAGGAAGATTATATAACAGGAGATGAAAAGCTACGGTTAGTATCAAAATTGTGTTAGCCAGCAGAGAAAAGCCATAATAGAGCCTGAACACTTTGGGTAATCAAATAGAAATCTGCCGTGAGGCAAGCCGAGTAGAAAATGGATGACTAAATTTGTAGAAATGAAGTGACAAAATAATAGAAAAAACCAACCCTGCCTTCAGGAGGAGGACTTGGCTTAGAGCCGTTAAGTGTGACAAAGAGGTAACGGGAGAAATCAAAACAGAAACACACTGCAATGCCAGCCTATTTATGTGCTGGTTTAAAGCCATCAGGGATGCCATGGGGGTGGGTGCAGAATCCATGCTTGCCCTGGTGACACGAGATCCTAGTTATGGGCTTGAAAGCTATTATAGCTGGAAACTGTTCTTGTTACCACCATCGGCTAAAATGGAAATAGTTGGAAAGAGGAAGGGACAGCCAAAAGTGTTGGCACCCAGGAAAGATGTCATTGGCAGCTGCGATCAAGGCTTTTCCTTCTTGAACAGCAGCCCTGGACAAAAAAGTGGCCTCTGAGATGTTGATGTGCTGGAAATGTTCCTTAGCCCTCGCTGTCCTGTTGGATGGTTGTAGGAGAGCTACCCTTCCGCCATTCGGTGCTGCAGCTTGAAGGTTTCTAGCAAGGATTGTCCAGCTGCGTCCTCACCTTTATCCAAACAGCCCATCCACCCGTCCGCCCTACATCCAGAGACAAGATTTTGCCTGCCCTTCTCCCCATAATGGGTCTTTGAACTCCCTGCTCTTTCCCCCACCCTAAAGATGGAGAAGTCTTCAGGGAACTTGGATAATAGCCACAAAAACCAGAGAGAGAGAGAGAGAGAGAGAGAGAGAGAGAGATTATTAAAACTAGTACCCTCCCCTTTACAGGTTTCTTTATAAAAACCGGACAACGAGCCTTACAACCTGTCCTGGAAGCAGCAGGTGTCATGTGGACAGCCTTGGTGCAATGAGGCTCCCAGGGCAGCTTTCCCTGACAACCACCTGAGCAGCACAGAAGAGAGGGACCCATTTACTAGGGGGATCTCCCAGGATTTCCCAGGCACCATTAGGTACTTGGAGCTTCTAGGAGTTGTTTTAAAAAGACAATTTTTTCAAGCCCCACAACCTTAGGCTTTTCAACAAATGCAAGGGTCCTCTTGCTGTTGCTACAAGGGGAACCGTTTTTCTTCTTGCAATTCAGATTCCATATCATGGCTGAAGAAGAAGAAGCTGTACTACATGATGATCCGGAAGGAAAGCCCAATTGTGTATCTTAGGAGCTGGGCTCCTGCCTCCCCTTATTTCTTTAGAGAAGCAAATGTAAATGCTTTAACAATGCAGTCTAATATGTGTGCATCCAGAAGCAAGCCCCATTGGCTTAAATAGGGTAGGGCTGACTCCCAGGTAAATAAATAATTGGAAGATTGCCTAAAAAGCCTGAAAATTGTTCAAGGTTCTGGTGGAGAGGGAAGGGGAGGGAAGGGTAGAAATATTGTTTCGAACAATTAGCATGCTGAGCAATATTCAGTTATATTCCTAATTGTACAGTGGACGCTCATATAACAAAGTTTGTATAAAATAAAATCTGTACAACATAAAAAATTCTGGAGATAGGGGAAATTTGCTTAACAGAATTGCCTATGAGGTGATTCTTTAAAACATAAAAATGGTCGCGATTAGGGATTATTCTGTTTTCAATGCTTTCCTATGGGAAATATGTATACAGGAAAATTTGCTTAACATAGTTTCATTTGGAATGAATTAATTACTTTATACAAGGTACCACTGTAATTGCAATGAATAAATGGCATGCTCATAAAATAGCTTCATTTCTCTCCTCTCTGTTCCTCAATACTTATAGATGTAGGCAAGCTGTATGTATGATCATCATTCGTTCATTCCGAATCCTATTGGTAATATAAATGAAATTGCATAAGTTATGATGGTGAACAGCCGCTGATTAATGAGATACAAGCCATGTGTGTTTCATGAATGACTAGGAATACCCCTAGCACGGTGGTCTTATCAATTTGTAGTGCATGCACAAATGCCCATCGCAAGCTGTGGCCATCTGATTTATATGCCACCCGTTAGTCTCCAGAACAAGATTCAGAGAGGCTGAAAATAAGATAGCATAAATCTTAGGTGTTCTAAGTGGAGAGAGATCTTGCCCAGGAGCAACCACCAAGGATGCCCTTTCTCACATCTGAACCAGACTTCCCTTGGAAGGCGGAAGGGCCAACTTTTAAGCATTATCCCGAAGATCTCAAAGCATGGCCAGGCTTATGGGGAAAAGTAAGGTCCTTCTGGTGGAAAATACTTGTGTCACTGCAATGCTAGCTTCAGACAAGTGAAGTGCTTAGATCGCATATAAACACTGTTGTACCTAACAAAATGCCTTCCAGCCCTGCAGATGCTTGTGTGTGTGTGTGTTATGTCGTTACAGTCGTGACCGACTCTACATGACTCCATGTCCATGGAGTTTTCTTGGCAGGAGTACTGGAGTGGCTTGCCAGTTCCTACTCCAGGCGCCTACAGCACCTGGTGTTCCCTGGTGGTCGCCCATCCAAGTACTAACCAGGGCCGACCCTGCTTAGCTTCCAAAATAAAGTAAGATTGGATATGCCTAGGGCATCTAGCTTGTCTTAAGCAGATGCTTAAGAGGATTTTATTCAATGGGAACAGAAATGCTTGTTTATGCTGCCAATAACAGCAGAGGGAGACCTACCCACTCTCTCTCTCTCTCTCTCTCTCTTTCTTCCTCTCTCTCTCTCTCTCTCTCTCTGTGTGTGTGTGTGTGTGTGTGTGTGTGTGTGTGTGTGTGTGTGTGTGTGATTAAGGTACTAATAAACTATTCACCAGTCAAATGGAAATGACACAGAATTTCTATGGGTAACTTGTCGTGAGATCATGTTGCCAAAAGTGTTATGCTGAAATATCATATTTCCTCTGGATCAACTAGAATCTTTTCCTCTTAATATCCTCTCTCTGTGGTTTGTAAAACCAAAGTTGGTTACTGTGTTCTATATGTGTCACACAGGATAAAGTGATCTGTTATTACCTTGTAGCAGAGATCTACTGGTCTGCAGTAAATTAGTCTTTGTTTTTTTCTCTGCCTATATTTTTCTGTTCTCAACAGTTTTCTATTCTCCCGCCCCCCCACCCATTTATCTTTTTGACATCCTGGATCTTCTTGTATTCTTTGTGTGCTCTTGGACACTTTAAATTATTATTGCGAAAATGGGGGTAACGAACTACCCTTATTATTAAAGAATATTGGGGTGCATTAAAAGCAGGTTTTACTCTGCATGAGCTGTCAGAACGGTGGTGTCCCATAATACACCCCAAGTAAAACTTGATATGTTTCCAGGTCCCGCAAGGGTTTTTCTTGATTTCTACCGCCATGACATCTAAAATGCTGAGACTTGACCATTACATTCCAGATAATACTTTTCACCAAGACGGAGGTGTAATCATTGTTGATTTTTGAGTCATTCGGTGTGCGAATCGTGTATTTTAGCATTTCTTAATGAATCATACTTTAACATACCCATCGTGCTTTGACTGTTGCTCCATATGATGTGTTGTTTTTATGAATCACATAGAAAAAAACCATCAGAACTTCCAGTGCCCAGATAAGAACCATGCATTTAACACCCCTCCGTGGCAGAATCCCATTATTCGAATGTGGGTTATTTTCGCATATCGACGATATTTTTGGTCCGCTGGAGGAGGAGGTGGTGGCCAAGTCCTGCCCAACATTATTCTCCCCTTAGAGACCTCCCCCGCTTTGCCGACATGGTTTCGCCTGCCCTGAGTTGTCCTATCAGCTCCCACCGATAGGTGCTTGGTGAGAATCCAATATAGGCCGGCGGGGAGCGAGGGGGGAGGGCGGCGGGGAGAGAAGGAATCCGTAGCATTTGTCCACCATGTCCCTCCGAAGCCCGGGCCCAGAGCGACGGCGTACGTGTGTTCGAATCACGCAGCCCACCGGCGCCGGGCTGCTGCAGCGGCCACTTACTTCCTCTAGGGGGCGGGCGAGAGAGGGCGAAGGAGCGGCGCGGCGCTGGGCGGCCGGCCGGCATGGGGCTGTGAGCGGGGGTGCCGCCGGGCAGTGCCCAGGAGCCCCGCGCCCGCCATGCCAGGCAAAGCCCAGCACTTCCAAGGCCCCCAGGTCAGCTGCTGCGCCAAGTACCTGCTCTTCGCCTCCAATGTGCTCTTCTGGGTGGGTGAGCGAAGAACGTGCCCGACGCGGTCCGCCGGGCTGGGCTGGGGAGGGGAGGGAGAGCGAGGCCAGCTGGCCGGCTTGTACTACTCTTGGTACCTGCGGGGAGGAGGAGGAGGAGGAAGGGCAGGGACGGGTGGCCGTGGACTCGGTCCTTGCGTCCCTCGCATTGTCCGCAGCATCGCCGGGGCCTGGCTCGGGAGGAGAAGGGCGGAGGGGAAAGGAGGAACGGGGAACGGGGGCCCGTCTCCCTTGGCGCGCGGGGGAGGTGAGCCCTGGGAGAACGGAGAGCAGGCTCGGCCGGCTTTAAACGGGGTTCCCGGTTGTGCCGGTGCGGATCCTGCAGGGACACGGCGCAGAAGGAACGGGGGGTTTGGGGGGGGGCAGTTCCAAGGTCCATTTCCAGGAATGCCCATTTCCTTGGAACCAAGAAGGGAAGGCAAGTAGCTTCAAGAGCGTGAAAGGCGTGGTAAAAATACTCTTAAATAAATAAATAAATAAATAAATAAATAAATAAATAAATAAATACATAGTCAAGAGGCGAACAAGCCGACCACAGAACAAGACAAAAGGGCTTCTCTGAACCCCCATTTTCCCGCTACGATCCATTGTAGAGAAGAAGGGGGGGAGGGAAAACGAGGTGTGTGATTTCAAGATGGGCAATTTCAAGAACGGGGGAGCAAAAGCAAGCTTGGAAAAAAACGTTAGAAGGGGAAAAGGGGGGATAAAAGAGGGGGAAGCTGCAGGGTGTTGTAGGTTTCTTGGAGTCTCCTACCCACACCCAAGTTTATTGCTACAGTAATTGGTAAAAATCCTTCTGATGGGACAGTTTGCTGGTAACATCCCTGAAGTGGAGAGGGCCCTCAATTGTAACATTACTATTCCTGCTCCCCTTAGTTGTGCTCCCATACTCCAATGTGCTATCTTAAATAAAAAGCAAGAAAGGTCATAAAAATGAACAGGAAAATGTGAGTTTTGTACTCCAGCTCCTTCTCCAGGCACACCCCACGCAGGTAATGGCTTATTAGATGCTCCCAGGCCTCCAGTTTAAGAAGAGAGAGAGAGTGTGTGTGTGTACACAAATCCACATGCACTGCAGATGTAAGTACAGTATATGAATGTGTATCAAGAAGTAGCAAGGTGCTCCCAGGCGGGTTTTCAGATGCAAACACATCCCAGTTTTGATGCAGGCATGCAGTGTAGACTAGCAAGGGAAGCTGCCTCTCTGAAGCCTTCCCTTTAAAAACCTCTCCTGAGGGCATAGGGCAGGAAGAATGAAGAAACCTTCCAAAGGTACCTGTTGGCTGTACTTAAGGGCTACTCTTCACATCAGTAAATACCTGAGCTCTGATCCCCCTCCCCAGGGATTCAGTCCGTACCAAATTTGGAAGTGAAAGTCAGCAGTCCATCCAGATGAACTTCTGGGCCTTAAAAATGCATTACAATTCACAAGGTGCCTTTTAACCCCAAAGGAAAGGGGAGACCCAGAGCCCATAGATAGGCAAAATCCCCAGTTGGCTCACCATAGAGGTTTGGGGGAGAGAGACTTGGGTTGTACTCAGCTTAGGTGGCTAAAGGGAGGGAGGATGGGTTCAGATCAAGGAGGTTACTTCATGTCCATTTTGTCTCTGTTAGTGTTGTGCTTAGGAGCAGTACAAAAAATGTTACTTCACGTCCATCGTACAACTACTGAAATTTGTCTCAACCACGCCCCCTGGAACGGGTGCTAAGTGCGACAATCCTGTACCTGGTGCTGGGGTACCGTTTTCTCTTGTTACTCTTTGTTCCCAATTTCTGTTCCAAGACAAGACATGTAGTAACAACTGTCACACAACAAAACATTCGTTTCTCTCAGAAAACTGTGTCTGGGTTGTTGTTTCTTTGACTTTTCAGAAGCAAAATATCAAAAAAGAATTTTAAGCCCGCCACCCCCGCCAAAAAAGGAAAAAGGAAGGTAGACAAATTCAGTGATTATCATGGTATAAGACCGTGAGGTAACACTTGTCACGAGACAGGTTATCATGACCATCGGAACACCACGTGATCGTGACCAACACTGTCACGGTACAAATCTAGTCACGGTACAAAGAAGGATGTGAAGTAACCGCCCAAGAATCATTACCCTCCTCTTTTTGCCTCTTGTTAGGAAATTGTTTATGCTTTCAGCCCACCCAATTCAATATATAAAGTTGTGAGGACATCTTATTGCACATTAAACCATTAGTAACTATGCTACAATATTAGTGGGTCAGCAACTCCTGCCTGGGATCTCAGAGCAGAGGACTTCTCTCTTACCTCTTTGCCTGAGGTCCCCTTCCCCAAATGAAACTGGGATCTTTTGGATACAACGCACACTTTATGCCATGATCTGCTCTGCTTTTGGTATTTTTATGTTGCTTGGCTGTTATTTTAAATACAGCAACGTCCCCCCTGCCTTTGGCATGCATTCACACACACGTGCACCAACACATACAATTATTTTCTGCTAAAAATGCTAGATTCTGTGCATGTGTAATTATCATTCAGCACAATAGGTGTCCAGAGTCGGCTGTTTTGTAGGCACATACACAAAAGTGCTTTAACAACATTTTCTGAATTAAACTAATATTGAATGCTATAGCCTTGATCCTAGCAAGCCACTTTTTCGTTTGTTGAAAATCTTTTCTGGCTGGGTCTGAGTATTGGGGTCTCTTTCCGATGTTTTGTGGAACGACCAGATCAGAAACCAACTCTTGTCCTCAGGTGGGCTTATTAGGAAGGGCTGCAGAAGGTGCAGGAGGTGCTCTGTCACTCCTGGTGCTTTGGAACACAGTCAATCTTTGGAGATGAAAACACTAAACTGGGATTTCCAGGTACAGTGGTACCTCGGTTTACAAGTACAGTGGTACCCCAACTTAAGACTAGCTCAACTTAAGAGCAATTCAATTTAAGAGTGGAAAACTGTTGGCGTTTTAACTGCCGCCTTACAAATTTTAGATATAGTCTGCTCAACTTACATTTTTTTTATTTTTTAACTTATTTTTCATTTTTTTAGATAGGTACCCCGACTTAAGAGTAGTTCAGCTTAAGAGCATGCATTCAGAACGAATTAAATTCGTAAGTTGAGGTACCACTGTAACTCAGTTTATGAGTATTTTGATCACAGAGCAAAAATCTCTGATATTTTTGCCTCGATCAATGAGCAATGTCTTGATATACGAGCATTGGGCCCACTGGCAGCTATCTGCTAGGTTGGGCAGCTGGCTTCTGGCTGCTGCAGCCCCAGGATTGAAGTGGCGACTCCACTGATCCAGAACCCATCACTCGTCCCCTTGCTGGGTCGGGGCCGCTGGCTTTTCACCTGTCGAGCTGTGGGCATCCACCCCAACATGGTGCTGGGCAAAAATACACCACGCTGGGGGGGGATGCTTCTCCCCACTTTGGTGGGGTTGGCTTTTTGCCATCCAAGTCCAGCTCCTCCAGGGTCCCCAGCGGGGAAAAGGTGATGATGAGGCAGGCTTTTCCAAGCTTTGGTTGGGTTGGCTTTCAGGCGCCTGCCCCAACACCACCTCTTCCCTGCTGGGTACCTTGGAGGAGCTGGGCATGGATGGCAAAAATCCACTGGCCCTTGCTGTGGCTCCTGGCTCCTGTGGCTGCTGGGGTTCCCTGCCAAAGCAAATTTCTCCATAGAAAATAATAGAAACTAGGGCCCCAGAATGAATCGTGTAAGTTTCCATTATTTCCTGTGGGGAAATTTGTGCGTTGTTAGTCTGTGGAACTCCCTGCCATAGGATGTGGTGATGGTATCTGGCCTAGATGCCTTCAAAAGGGGATTGGACAGATTCCTGGAGGAAAAGTCAATCACAGGTTACAAACCATGATGAAGATGTGTAATCTTCAGGCTTAAAACCAGGGTAGTTCAAGGGCGAGATGCAGAGGAGTGGTATCAGGAGAAAGATATCTAGTCTTGTGCACTCCCAGATGCATTTGGTGGGGGCCCTGTGGGATACAGGAAGCTGGACTAGATTGGCCTGTGGCCTGATCCAGCATGGCTCTTCTTATGTTGTTATGCTTTGATTTATGAATGATTTGGTTTATGAGCGTGCTTCCAGAACAGATTCTGCTCATAAACCAAGGTACCGCTGGACCAACATGTCATTGTCCATGTACTATGTATTATGCGTTATAATACCTTGTATTATGAGCTACTGAAACACTCTTGGAAATCTGATGAGCTTTTTTTCTGAATGTTCCTTGAGAAAACTCATAAACCACATTCCCTTCGGCTAGGGAATCTCGCCCATCATAGCTTCCAGACTTTAACCTTTTTTCTTGTTGCCTCCTTCCCACTCCATTGTGCAGCAAAGGAAGTTGCTCCTCCATTGAAATGGTTGTGCAATATGTTTTGGGTTTTATTTTTCACTAGGACTCCATCTCGTCACTAAGTAGAACTAGGTACAAGAACATGGGTGAAGACTTAAAGAATTTAACAGAATGTTCAAAATGTACTTGAACATGCATGCTAGATTCTTCACCAAGAGTTCTTTGTTTTAGGAGCGTATTATTAGAGGGGATTGTGGGGCGGTTCCCATTATTCAAGTGTTCGCAGCAGGAAATTCTTGAGTCTACAAATGACTCAGAAAACTACTTGTAGATTCAGGTTGTTGGCCTCGCTGTTTTGGTTATGTCCTGTACTTGTGGTTTACCAGCCAGAGGAGTAAGGCTCCCTTTGTTTATTTGTGGGTTCTGTCAGTGG
>JAHTLZ010000010.1:70309324-70330239 GCA_023846285.1 Phrynocephalus versicolor
TTAGCACTGGGATCTTTCAACTGTTAGCCGGACTGGTATGGTAACACTGCTTCTTTTTATGGCATAGATTTTTAAATCTGCATGTTCTGCACTTTGTGGAAGCATGCATTTCAGAGTTAATGTTTAAAAATTGATTGGGGTCAAGAAGAGACCATGGAGTCCCCACTCTCTGCAGTGTGTGAAGGGTTAGGGATTCAAATATACATTTTATCAAAAAAAGCTTAAAACCCTGAAGGGGGCTTGGTTGCCTCTCCCCCTCCCCATTATTGTGCACCTCACTCTTTTTTTCTTCCCCTGTCCCAGCTGTTTTCTCCGTTGATTTGTGATGGTGAGCTGGAATGAAACAGAGTACTGCACTGAAATCAGCCAATTATGCCGCCACCTTAAAATGCATCCTTTTTGGTTGTACACCTTAACATGGTGAATGGGGTTTCAGTGCATCAGTGAAGGTGAGAGAAATGCCGTCAGGAGACTAGACTCCATTTTGAGCCTGGACTCCTAGCAGGGTCACCCAAGGTGGAGTGGTCTCTGCTGAGACTCCAGACTAAGAGGCATCCCCCTTCTGTGAGGCAGGTATGGGGCAGCTATGGTAGGTGATGGTGGCATGGGTGGAAGAGGCTGTGCCACTGACATTCAAACTAGCTTTTGTTAGAATAGAATAGAATAAGAATAGAATAAAGTTTTATTGTCATTATGCATACACAAGATATGCACAATGAAATTAGAGTGCTGTTCGACTACACAGTGGAGTTAGTACTGTGCAGCTGGTGGCAGTGAAACCCCTGATGAAGCTGGACTAGATGGGCCTCTGGCCTGATCCAGCAATGGCTCTTTTATGTTCTTATGTACTGGGAAAGAACAAACAGTAAGTATGAATTGCTCTTTTGCTAATGGTACAAATAGATCATGGCTGTCCAACTTTGAGTGGCGCGCAGTCTACTTGCAGCTGTGGGGCATCCCCGTGTGCTACTCTCTGGGCCTCCTTGTGTCCCTGCGGGCTGCTTCCACTAGAGAGAGAGCATGTGCACGCACGCTACTCGCTGCTGCTCCTGGGTGGGAGGGCAGAGTCTCCTGCTGGGGGGCAGGCAGGAGAGTGTGCCATGGCGGCGGCAGGTGTCAGAGGGGTGGTGTTTGGACCAAGCATCCGGGCAGGGTGTCATGCCTGTCGGGTTTGTTTGTTCGCTGCCTGGGGTAGGGAGGACAGAGGCGGAGTGCACATGCGTGCAACCCTCTGCCTACCTCTCGAGCCGGGGAGCCCAGGGCTCCCCCTCTGTGGCGTTGAACTTCGGGCAGCCTCCAGACCGGGACAGACGAGCCCCTCCTTCCACCGCCACCACCATCTCTTCCCTTGTGGGTGGGATGGTGGCGGCGGCAGCCTGGCAGGGGTCAGTGGCGGGCGGCTGGTCCACTCCTGGTTGCCGCTCCGAGTCTCCGAGTTCGTGTTTGCCAAGGCCCAACACCCTGGAAACTGGCTTGGGGACCACACGGAAGGGGCGCTCCCCTCCCCCCTGTCCAGCCAGGCTCTCGGGCCATAGAGGCAGTGGGTGGGCAGGCGGGGGTGGAGGCAGGGGGTGGGTGACAGGGATTGCTGTGGCCCTCCCATTTGCTGCTGCTGCACCAGATCACAAAACAGGCATCAGTGGAGGCAAGATGTGGAAGGAGCCCCCGTGCTCCTCAGGTTGCGAAAGCGTCACCTGCTCTGCCGTGGATGCCTCCCCATTACCTTTGGCCTCGCGGCTCCTTTGGGAGGCTGCAGCCACCCTTCCAAGCCCACTGGGCTGGCCTTGGCAGGCGGGGGCACTGGTCTCCAGGCTGGGGTGTGTGTGCTGTGGAAGATTTTTGAAGGATGCAGGATGGCGGAGAAAAGGAGTGGAGGGTGGGAGATTCCTGGCCGGGGAGGGACACTTGAGGTGGAAAAAAGGGAAGTCTCCCCCAGCATGCCACTGCTGACGGCAGGTCAGGAGGCTGGCAGGGACCTGGCAGGCAACTTCTGGAAGCCCCACAGGCTACTGGTCGACTGTGGTCAACGGATTGTGCAGGCCTGAAATACATTAAAGCCAAAAGGACAGCTAGTGGCTGGTGTGCACAAAACTGAAAGGAAAGCCTCATGCTGCACAACACGTACAGTTGAAACAAAGAATGTGAGAAGTATGAATCAAGGTAAACTAGAAACTGAATGGCATGAAGTGGAATGTATAAACATTGCAACACTTGGTGTCATTGAACTCAAGTGGATGTGAATGGGATATTTTCAGTCAGATATCAACAAAGTATCCTACTTTGGAAATGAGAAATCCAGAAGAAACTGAGTAACTCTAATACTAAGGCAGGATGTAATACAGGCATTTAGGAGCTTTAATGAAGGATCTGACCAAATAATCTCAACCAGGCTCTGTGGAAAACTTGTCATAACTATCATTCAAGGCTATGCTGCAACTAAAGATGCTGAAGAAGATGAGATACAAAGTTTTGGTGGAACTTTCCAAGAAGAAATTGATCAGACGCTAATCTGAGTCATGTGTATAATCATAGGTGACAGGAATGCAAAGAAGGAGAACAAAGCAGAACCAAAATATTAGAAAACTTGGCCAGGAAGACAGAAATGAAGCAGGAGACCCATTCATAGAGTTCTGCAAAACTGAAAATCCATTTATTGCAAATATATGCTTCAAGAAAACAAACAGATAATTGTACACATGGACATCGCCAGATGGTTCATAAAGAAATCAAATAGACTGTATAATTGGAAGCAGGAAATGGAGCAGCTGTATCCTCTGTTCCAGTACTAGATCAGGAGGAGATTGTAGTACTGATATTGTAATATTAATATCCATCATTAGATTAAAGCTGGGAAAGACCACTAAAAGCATCTTAGTGCCAAAATATGATTTAAGCAACATTCCCGTTCCTGGAAACATTGTGAAAGATACCTTGATTATGAATGCTTTCTAGTATTAATACTTTTGAAGTGTATTTCTCATCAGCACATTCAATGCATGAAAGATGGTTATTTATTAATTTATTTTTATAATACATTGCTCTTCTTACTGTATTACATTGATCTTTTATCTCTTTTTTTCCAGTTGCTGGGAGCTGCTTTCCTGGCCATTGGTCTGTGGGCTTGGGCAGAAAAGGTAGGTGCTACCAGAGATTTGGGATATTTTCACCCTCTCTGGCATCCTGAATCAGAGATAGCATGACTGCATTTGAAAAACTGAGATAGACATTAGGTTGCCTTGAGCGGTCAGGTTGCGCATAGCACACCTGTAAATGAAGTCCGATACCCCTTGATCTTTGGCTGTGTGCAGGCAGGTGGGTGAGAGTGGGAAAAAGTGAGGAAAACAGCTTTATCTCTCAGGTCTTTGTCAGTGCTTCACAGCAGACACCTCTGTTGTTGTTATTGCCCACATGTCTTGTTTGTGAAATTTCCATTGGGGGGACGTGATGGAGTGACCTCTAGAGAGCAGAATGCTGGACCAGCCGGACCTTCGGATAGTTTGATCCAGCCAGTTGACCTGTATTCTCATCTTTTCCTGGCAGGCTATGTCCCCAGCCTGCTGGTTTACCTGAGGTCAGCATGCCTTGGGAACACAGAAGGCTTAAGTCCAGTAAAGAAAAAAAAACTTGGGGACTTATGGTTGGAGTCAGAAAGGAAAACAAAGCGAAGCAATCTAGACTCAAGGAGACTTGCGCTTAAACATACAGTACATGGTGGTTTAGTCTGGACCTGGTCTTTTCTCTTTCATGCAGTCCCAACTTCTCTGTATCTTTAACATGGGCAACAGAATATAATGTGAGAAGGTCTGCATGGAGTGTTCTGTTTTGGACTGGGCTAGCTGGATGCGCCTGTGGACTTATAAAACTAGGACCAGATAAAGATGGTGGCCTGTTTCTTTTAGCACCCGCTGTGATGAAAGATCCAGCCCTAGTTTGCTGTCATGAGGAATTGCTGTAGGGACTTTTCTTCCATTAATTTGGCAGGTGATTTCCCCGTTGCCCACCTTTGTTGGAAGCCTCACTGATCTGTCTGATCCCCGCCAGATAACCCTGGCGTGGGCAGTATCCTAAAAGGTAGCTTCCATGTAAGCAAGAGGATGCATCCAACTGAGCCCTCATTTGAAGAGAAAGGTGGAAGGTGAATCTAGCAAACAAGTAATACGAATAAGTGTCCCCAGTTTAATAGCTGCATATGATCCACAATACATCCACAATGAAGGACATTCTAGGGACCAATATTTCCCAATCCTCCTCTACTCATCTTTCCTGCTCCAATTTAGGACTGGGTTACAGCAAGTGCAGAAATGAATTTTGTCTTGGCTGCTGTGACCTTCTCACCACATTGTGAGAGCGGCTCACTGCTCCCGGGGTAGGGGGTTGGGGGCTAAGCTGGGCCCTGATGCTGTTCTTCATTTTCAGAAAGTGAACTTTAAATAGCCATGTCTCTTTTCCTGAAGAGAAACAAAGAATTGAGTTGGTGGGCCTGCCTCCATTTCCTGCTGAAAATACGTCCACATTGCTCTTTGTCCTCCGGAGTTCTGTTTTCCATAGAAAGTATTTTCAGGGTGGGGAAAGGAATGCCCAGCAGGAAATATGTGCCAAGCTTAGTAGCATGTTCTGGATCAGATACTCCCCACATCAGGGGTGGTGGTGGGGAGAAGGTTAAACATTTTTTTTTGTTAACACTTAATTCATTTTATTTAATTTTATACGCAAATACGCCTAATTCCCCCCTCACTCCTTTACCTCCCTCTTCCTCCCCTGAACCACAACCCCCCCACACACAAACGTACACATGTCTGTAACATTTTAAAATACAATGTGCAGAAGTAAAAACAATGTAAAACAAATAAAAGAAGAAAAATTGTGGGGAATATACATTTTAAAAATCATAGAAACACTTGTATGCTAGTTCTGATTAGAGTTCACACCAGAAACACTCTCTTAGCTTTTAGGAAAGATTTAATCCTCCTCCTCCTCATCATCATCATCCAGAAACTAAACAAGAATTTAAAAATCAGCAAATGCAAAGCCGAATAGAGAAATAGTTTTTCAGTCTGTTATACACCGCCCAGAGTTCCCGAGGGAAAGTCGGGCAGTAAATTACAAAAATAAATAAATAAATAAAATAAACTGACATAGTAAAACACTTGCATGGTCAGTTTATAAGAGACACCAATGAAAAGATCAACCAAGAACAAATATGGCTTTGGTTAAGAAAAGCAACATTGAAGGAAGAAACTGAAGGACTTATCACGGCAGCTCAAGATCAAGTTTTAAGAACAAATGCCATAAAGGCGAAAATTGATAAATCATCGAAAGATAATAAATGTCAATTGTGCAAAGGAAAGGATGAAACTGTAGATCACATCATCATCTGTTGCCCCCAAATCACTCAGACTGATTACTTAGCCTGTCATGATAAAGTAGCAGCAATGCTCCACTGGAACATATGCAAAAATTTCAACCTACCCATCAAGCAAGAACTAGTGGGAACATCAGCCAGAAAAGGGGACCGAAAATGAAGTCATCAAGGTACTGTGGGATTTCAGAATCCAGTGCGACAGACACCTTGTCCACAATACTCCAGACATCACGATAGTATACAAGCAAGAAAACAAAGTTCAAATTACCGTTGTGGCAATACCAGGAAACACAAGAGTCAGCGGCAAAGAGTTAGAAAAGATAACCAAATATCGGGATTTAGAAATAGACATTGAAAAGCTATAGAGTAAGAAAGCAAGAACAATACCAATAATAATAAGAGCCTTGGGTGCAATCCCAAAAGACATGGATCAACATCTGAAAACCCTCGGCATTGACAAGATCAACATCGGTCAACTACAAATGGCGACATTATTAGGAACAACATATATTCTACAAAGATATCTCCAGTCATCCTAGGCTCTGGGAAAGAGCTGGATCATTGGAGAAGGCCAACTCCAGCATAACAACTGGCAGCTCTGTTCGCCTGATGATGATGATGATGATGATGATGATGATGATGATGATGATGATGATGATGATGATGATGATACAGCCTCCTTCAACCTGACATTTCCACCACCCTGCCCAGCATTGCACATCTTCCATTCTCAATAGGATGATGTGAGGTATCATCCAATGAATATAGAGAATTCCAGCTTGGGGAAAGTGAATATAACATGTAGATCGGCTCTCAATCTTTCTACAATATTTATCACTGGTATTTCACCACCAGGTGGTTGCCCATAGCGACTGTTGTGATAGCAGAAGCATTGCTCCTAGTTTGTTGGGTCCTGGATAGAGCCTGCCTGAGAGGCCGTGAGGACCAGTTCAGCCCTTCTCTGCTTTTTTCCCCTAATGCTGATGCTCCCTGGTCTCCCTCCAGGGTGTGCTTTCCAATCTGTCCTCCATCACAGACCTGGGTGGCTTTGATCCCGTGTGGCTCTTCCTCGTGGTTGGAGTGGTGATGTTTGTGCTGGGATTTGCAGGCTGCGTTGGAGCCTTAAGGGAGAATACATTCCTGCTTAAATTTGTAAGTCTTTTTTATTATTCTTGTTCCCCCTACCCATGGGGCAGCACTGTCTTTCCCAACCTTGTGCCCCCTACACACATTGCACCATAACACCCATTGTCTACAGCCAGCATCGTTGGGGAAGACTGGTGTCGTGTAACGCGAGTGGGCTTTCCATTTCAGCTCTCAGTTGGGCCATGAACCCATTGGCCACCCCCCTAGTAAGCCTCTCTCTCCCACTCATCTTCTGCTTGCCTCATTTTAAATACGTTGTTGATCCTATTGATCTTCATTCGAGGGGAGCTAAGTTCATGTGTTGTGAGTGGGCTTAGTTGTTGTCATAGTTGAAATGTCTGGATTTATTTAACAAAGCCAATGGGTTGTGTTAAAAACTTCAAATGTTTTAACAGTTTCAGCTACAACAGGTAAGGGCCATTTCAGCCAATCAGCCTCATAAACTGGGCTAGCATAAGCATTGAAGAACAGCGTCTCACCCCAAAACCTCTCCCCATGGATTGGTTTTATCTAGGCTTCCCTCAGGCTAGTACATAAGGTCCCACAGCAAAGACAATGTGCTCACTCTATGCTCACATGTTGTTGGGCTACAACTCCCACTGGATCCAGCTAGCCCAGTCCATGGGAAGGACATGATGTGCTCACTCTGCCTCTACTGGTGTCCTTGGTTCGCTGGGAATAGCCCAACTTTTCTCCCTCTTCAAGGAACCTCCCTTCTTGGGGTAGACATAAACTAACCCTAACCTTAAACTTTTATAGACCTTCCAGTTGCCCCATCACCCCTTCTTCCTTCTGTCTCTTCCTCTCCCCCTCTCCCCACTAGGACATCTTGGGGGTATTGGCTACTCTTTTACCTACAATCTATTTCTTCCAGAGAAAGCATCATCCAGACCATCTCTTTGTTCCAGAGATTCTCAAGTTGTAGTCATCCCCAGACGGGAGGCAGCTCATCATCCATGGCATTTTGAGTACCTATTTCCACTTGACTACTCTCCGTCTCCTTTTTCTCCACTGCCTCTCCCCAATCTTCCACCTCCTTGATCTCTTCCTCTACTTTCACATCCTCTTCCTCCTCCTCCTTTGCCATCTTCTGAAAGCCCTCTATGATTGGCTGCTCTCCTCTGGCCATCTCCTTCCCACATTTTTTTCTCTTAGCCCTTTGATTGGTCCAACTCTCTTTGTATTTGTAACTCACCAGGCAACATTCTGTTTTGGGCAGTGAAGGGGATGGCTCATTCTGGTCCCTCAGTGCTTTCGGCTTCCCAAACTCACATTTGTGCAGTGTGGTTTGAGCATTTATATAATAACCCACTGTCATACAGAGAAATGAGCTTATTCCTGACTGAGTCCCCTTGAGGGAGACTCAGGGAACATGTGATGCTCCCTCCACTTGGTGTTGGACTGCTGCTCCAGCATTCATCTCCTTCCCACTGACTGGGCTAGCTGGATCCAGTGGGAGTTGTAGCTCAACAACATCTGGATAGACTCAGGGGTGTCCAAATGTCGGCCCTCCAGATGTTTTGGACCACAACTCCCAGAATTCCAAGCCTGTATTGCCAATGACAAATGACTGTGGGAGTTGTGGTCCAAAACATCTGGAAGGCCAAAGTTTGGACACCGGGGGAGAGAGAGATGTCCAGGTAATGTCCTGCATTACCTGGACATCTGGGGTTCTGCTGTCCTTGTGCTCTGACCACACACACCTGTTTTGCTTCCAGTTCTCAGTATTCCTGGGGCTCATCTTTTTCTTGGAAGTGACGGCTGGTGTCCTGGCTTTCATCTTCAAGGACTGGATCAAAGACCAGCTCAACTTCTTCATCAACAATAATGTCAAGGCCTACCGCGATGACATCGACCTCCAGAACCTCATAGACTTTGCTCAGGAATATGTGAGTTGTACAGGTGACCCTAAGTGACATGCCCATTGTTCATAGTCTCTGATGGTGTGTATGTATGGGGTGTTGTTTGTACATGGAGTTTTTGTTCAATACATGAGAGCTTAAGGGGTAAATATCATCATTTGCTCGAGAGTTGCCTTACTCGGGCATATTTAGATACAAATATCCTTGTGGGATGATATTCTCAAGGACAGCTTTGGGCCTCTCTGTCCACTCAGAGAATGTTCCTCTTCCATAGTTGCAGTGCCTCTGGTTGCCCACAGTGGGGAATGTGACCCTTACCCATTGCTGGTAATTAGGGCATTCAAAGAGACTCACTGCCAGCACCACTGGTGCAAAGGGTCAGCTCAGCGAATCCAGGAGACCACACACTGTTACTTGCACCAGCTTCATTCATTTGTGAGATTGGGAAAATCACTTTTTAAAACTCATGGTGCAGCAGTTAAATGGCTGTACTGTAGGTAATACTATGCTCACGACCTGGGGTTCAATCCCAGGTAGCCAGCTCATGGCTGACTCAGCCTTCCATCCTTCTGAGGTCGGTAAAATGAATACCCAGCTTGCTGGGGGGGGGGCAATACTGTAATTAAACTGTAAAACCACCCAAACTTGAAGTGGTATGGGGCAGTATGTAAGTAGAACACTTTACGTCCCAGAGCACCCAAAGGTGGCCAGCTGCTGCCTCACCTCCTAAAGTAACTTCTCCCATCTCTATTTGCTTGCCAGGTACTCCAGTAGTCCTAACTCAGTTGCCTCCAGACTGTCCCATCTTTTGCTGCCCAAACATTGCTCTTAATCCCTAGTTTACATTGGGCGTTGTGGCTAGGTCTCTTTTATCTACTTCTCTGTTACTGTACATCCCGGTTTGAGGCTTACATCCTCTTATGCTCCAACGGCAGGATGGATGGAAACAGGGCATAGACATTTCGATGAACAATCTACTTAAGTGTGTTTTGCCCACCCCATTTTTAAAATTAAGTTTGGTTTTTTTTTAAAAAAAACCCTCTGATCTGAATTAATAAGTTTTTTTTTAATTTAGGTGTTGTTGTGTGATGACTTCCCTAGTGTTGTGTGTATGTGCATTCTCGTAAGATAGGCAAGAGGTGTTTTAGTGTTAATTAAAGCCTCAGCAAAAGAATAAAAATAAATAAGATGGTGCTAAGATGGTGTCAACTGGAAAGGCAGCATGTTCTTGTCCCCCACCACGCATTATTCCATATTTAAAATTATCCTGAAATGCTTTTCCATTTTATAGTTCCCATGTGAATGTTTCAGTAATTTTGAAAAGGAAAATAAAGAAAGCATATCTTAGTGCAAATTTAGAGATGAATTTCCAAAATAAGCCCTTGAACAACATGGCACCGGTATGAAACGTGACTGGTAATGTGCAGCATATGTCACTGTGCTTGTCCAAACTACGGGTACTTTGTTGCACACCAGAGGCTGTTCCTAGGGCTCCTTGCACTAGCAGTTAGAAAGCCCGCTGCAGCTACAGTGGTACCTTGTAGAAAGGAATTAATTTGTTCCAAAAGAAATTATGTTAAGCAAATTTTCCTTTATACAAATTTCCCATAGGAATGCATTGAAAACAGAGTGATCCCTAATGAAGATCATTTTTATGTTGTACGTATTTGCCCCATAGACGATTATGTTAAGTAATTTCCCCCTATCTCCAGATTTTTTTTTATGTTGTACCGATTTTATGTTATACAAACCGTTTGTTATATGAGGGTCCACTGTACTTTGTTTTATCCTTAATGGGTCCGCTACCGTAAAGAGGAGGGGAAAGGCAGGACCCCTTGTTGAAAAGCCAAGGAGGATTGCATGACTAGAGAGCTGTCACCTGAATAAAATGAGGCAAGGCCACGGTGTGATTTGAAGGCAGAAAACCAACACCTGCATCTGGAACTGCATCAGCTGTGTTTCTAAGACAGAGGGCTCCTGCCGATCAAAGTCCAAACATACAGTATTACAGAGCGTTTTGCTTGTAAGGAAAATGGTGGAAGAAGTAAATGGGAAGCATGAGAAGGGTGGGAAACAGATGACAACAACATTGTCTGGTCCCATAGTAAATTTCAGTGAATGAGACCTCCCTCAATAAATTACAGTCTGGAAGCCGGCCCAGTGTTTGTTTGGAGGAGCCCTGTTTGGTACACTCACTCGTTAAAAAGTACCTCCATGTTATTGTCAGCAAATTGTTGTTTTCCTCTGTTTTTCCTCACATTGTTTCAGGCTGCAGGAAAAACAGAAATCTCTGTTGTCACTGTTCTCTTTCCTCTTAGTGTCATTTTATCAGTTACACTATCAATTTACCGGGAAAAGCAAGGCAAAGCATGCTGTTTATATACTGCCCCAGCCAGCTGGGCACTCATTTTACCGACCTCGGAAGTATAGAAGGCTGAGTCAACCACAAGGCGGCTACCTGGGAATGAACCCCAGGTCACGAGCACTGTTTGGGCTGTGCTATGAGGCTGCTGTGGCACAGTGGTTAAGATGGAGGAGCTTCTATTAGTCTTTTAACGTACACCCCAATGCCTTTCTGATTACAAATTAAAAAAAACAACACTGAAAAATAGCTAGCATTAATTTTAAGTATCGATTGAGAAAACAGCGCTACCAAAATGCTTCCTTTCTGCTCAGCACCATTTTGTCACTGGGTTAATTTCCATCCTCCAGTCTTTTAATAAGTGCCAAAAACACTTCTTAGCCTACTTTAAAAAAAGTCTTTTAATAAGTGCCAAAACACTTTTTAGCCTACTTTTTAAAAAGCTATAAAAGTAATACTGAAACAATGTGTCAATAAAAAAGCACTTTCATTCACATTAAAGGATAACGTTTTAAGCAGACAATCTGTCATTGATTATTAAAGAAGTATGATGAGAATTTGTTTTGTTAACACCACTAGTGTCGCTGAAATACGCCAGCGGGGTCAAGCTACATAACAGTTGCCGTGCTCTCCAAAATTTGGGAGATGTACCTGCACATTTGCTTATAGACTATGGCAGAAGAGTGATGAAATACTAGTCTGAAAGGACCCCATGTTTCTTTTTTAAATGCAAAGTGGGTGGTGATGAGAAAGTAGCATTCAGGGGATTCACGGTTGGCCTGATTGTGCATTGTTTCTGTGGTTGCCCCAAAAACTGGGATTTTCTGTAGTTTAAAAAGAGGCAGAAATCACAGGGAACACGCAAGACAATAACAGTTGGAGGCCACTGCTACGCAGCGATGGCAGCAATGTAAATGTCAGCTTGATTCCAGTTTAATGACCATGTCTGTTCTGTGGAATTCTGGCATTTATAGTCATGGAGAAAGGGTGGCTCCTTAGATTCTGCATTGTAGCTTATGTGAATGCACCTGTTCTTTGGTACAGATGTCTCCAAGCCTCACGAACTACAGGTACCAGGGTTCCTTAGGATAAAGGCATGGACAGATAAATTGGAAGGAAACTGCTACAACTAGAGATGGGCACGAATAAAAAAAATGATGTTTCATTTGTCGTTTGTTGTTTGGAGGGTCCGTTTCTGTTCATTTCCGTTTTTCGCAAATTTTGGGGGGAAAATCATTTTTGTTTTCGTTTGTTTCGTTACCGTTTTGTTACCATTTATTTCAATTTTTTGTGATTTTTTTACCATTTAAAGCAGTTCACTGTATTGCAGTAACGGAAACGAAACGCACGGCAACATTTCCGGTGTTTCTATTCGTTTCGTTTCATTTTGGAGACAAAATTCGTTTGTCATTTCGTTGCATAACGAAACGAAAAAACAAAAATGGAAACAAAAAATTGTTCGTTTCATGCCCATCTCTAGCTGCAGCTGTGTAGCATAGCTATAACCATAAATGCCTACCTACATAACGTATCTCTCTTCCAACATGGAAGCGTGTCCTACTTCTAGTTGGACATGTTTCCGTATTGGGCCTGCCGTTTCATAGATAAAGCTGGACATGCAGTGTTGCATAAATATGCTCCCTGGCAAGTCTTTTTAAAACAAAACAAAAACAAAACGATTAAGCTGTTTGCCCTGCAGAATATTCCAGCCCTGAAGAGGTCATGGTTGCTCAGTGCTTGTTGTGGCCATTTTAGCCTTTGGCGTGCTCTCTGTTAGTGGTGCTGATGCATGCTACTTTTTCGGCTTCTTTGTCCCCCCTCTTAACACGGTACCGTTGTGAACGCAGTGGTCCTGCTGTGGGGCTCATGGACCGAACGACTGGAATCTCAACATTTATTTCAACTGCACTGACTCCAACCCCAGCAGGGAGCGCTGTGGGGTGCCCTTTTCGTGCTGTGTCAAGGATCCTGCGGTAAGTTGCTAAAGGTGGAGCAGGAGGCATAAATATTCCCTAGCCAAGCAGCTGCCTTATTTACTGCCCCCTGTAAGCCCAAGGAACGGGCCATAACCATGCTTAGATTCAGACTTAATGCTAAACTGTGCATGTTTCTCTGGAGTTGGATAGGCATGTTGACCCCCTTCTGATGTTCCCATAATCCCTGATCACTGGCCATGCTGGCTGGGGCATCAGAGAACTGTGATCTTAAACTTCTGGAGGGCACCACTCCTGCTTTGCATTCTATAGTAGGATTGATCACAGAGGGCGCTTTTACACGACCTATAAAATCCGGTGTCAACTTAAATTTGGACCAGGGATCGTGGGGGTTTGTCGCTCTTCCTGTGTTCCCACCCCTCCGCACTCCATTGTTCCTGTTTGTGTGAGGGGAGGGAGAAAAAAAGGCAGGAAAAAAATGGAGGCTCACCTCCATCTGCCGGTCGAAGCAGCCCCGAGCAGCCCCGTCGTTGTCGTGATTCCTGTCTCTTAAAGGGGCGGCGGGGACAAAAAAACAAACAGAAGGCGAAGCCTGGCATTCACAGCTTTACAATGCACATCGGAAGATTTTTTACGTCCTGGAGGCCAGGTACTTGTAAAGTGCGCTGGGACGCGCTTAGGTAGGCGTGGTCGTACTTAATTTTTTTTAAAGTCCGGATCTGGTGGGAAAACATTTTTAAGGCCCGGATCTGGGAGCCCTTTGCCTCGGATTTTAGGGGTCGTGTAAAAGCGCCCAGAGAGAACGGTCCAGCTGCCCCCCTCCCCCAAAATACCTGTGATTTCATGAACTGCATTGGCACTGTTTTCTCTTTCACAAGCTGCCCCTGGCTCAGCTGGGACAGAGGGTGAAAAAAGCCTGTGTCATGTAGAGGACAGACCCAGGCCAGACTAGGAAGGCTGGGATTGACACACACACACACACACACACACATGCTATGCAATGGTGGAAACTTGGGGGGGGGGCACATTGGTAAAAACATGCCTTAAATATCTCGTATGCCTCAAAAATCCTGCTAGTGTCTCCATATGTCAGAATCACGTTGATGGCACATAACACGTTGAGGGTAACCTATTTTGAAGGCTCTGGAGTGCAGAGCAAGCCCTGGAATGATATAGGAATCAAGCCAATAATCCCTGCCCAGGGCTGCTAATTTTGTGAATCCTGGGACCACTACAGATGTGGCAAAATTCCAACATAGAAGTTGGAAGTTCATAGAATCATAGAGTTGGAAGAGACCTCGAGGGCCATCTAGCCCAGTGTTTTTGAACCTTTTTTGGGCAAAGGCACACTTGTTTCATGAAAAAAATCACGAGGCACACCACCATTAGAAAATGTTAAAAAATTTAACTCTGTGCCTATCAGACACACAGAAACACACTTCTCACCCCCCCCAATAAAAACAACAACAAATCCATCCTCCAGCCCAGGCCCTCCCAAGGCATCCCTATCAAAATGTCCGCCTGCCCTCACCTTCCCCCTCCCTCCTCCTGGCACTTTTTTTCAGAGGAACTTGCAAACCCAGGAAGGTGGGGCTGGGGGAGGCTCTTCATATACGACCCCCCAACCCCCATCTTTTACCCCTTCCAGTAAAAGCCTCCCTTCTCTTCCCCCCCCCGCCTCCTTCCAGCCAGGCAGCCACAGGGCCCGGAAGGGACCCCCCATCCCCGTCTCCTCCCTAGGTCCTAGGAATCCCCTCCTCAGCCTCCCACGTCCTCCCCTTTATTTACCCCCCCACAAAAAATGACCATTGTCAACGGACGGCCGCTCCCCACCCTTAAAAGAGGGGTGTGCACGCGCGCTCCTACCTGGCTCGGCAGGGGCGCGCACCCACCCTCGGGAGGCAAACAGCGAGTGCGCGAGGCGGGGGAGGGAGGGAGGGAGGGGGGTTCGGTGAGCGAGGAGGGGGAACCAACCCCAAGAACCTTTAAGAGCGGCTTCTGGAGCGCCCTTCACCGCAATGCGCCTGTGCGGGTCTCCCGGCTCTCTCTCACTCTCTCGCTCTCCAGTCTCCTCCTCCTCCTCCTCCTCCCTTATTTCTTCTCCTTCCCCGCCCACGGCCAGCCTTTCCTCGCCGGTGCGCAAAGCACGCCGGGAAAGGTAGTCTGCTCTCCTCCCCAGGACCGCGTCTCAGACCTGCGGGAGGAACTACATCTCCCAAGGAAGCCTTGCGGCAGCCGGCTTCTTTCTAAACACCGCACCTTCCTCCGGCTCGCCGGCGCCGCACCGCTGCCTTGGTCGCGAGCGGGATGCGGGGGGGGCATTGCTGGTGTAGGGATAATTTTTCCCACGGCACACCAGGCAACATCTCGCGGCACACTACTGTGCCGCGGAACAGTGGTTGAAAAACACTGATCTAGCCCAACCCCCTGCCATGCAGGAACCCCCATCACAGTACTTCGACAGATGGCCATCCAGCCTCTACTTAAAAACCTCCAAAGAAGGAGACTCCACCACCCTTTGTGGCAGCATATTCCACTGCCACGGTCAAAATGAGACTAGTCATATTCAGTCAAAATGAGACTAGTTTTGCCTTTGCTTTTCCCCTCAGGAGGATGTCCTCAACACACAATGTGGCTACGACGTCCGCCTTAAACTGGTGAGAGTCAGGTTGGCGTGTCAGGGGGGCTGTAGCGGGAAGAGCCGGGCAAGTGGGCCTTTCTCTGGAATTGGCTCCTGGGAAAAGCCGGAGCTGGGCTGAGAGGGAAGGGGAATCTGAGGGATGAACAGGCAGAGTTGGGCCAGTGCATGTCTTGAACTGGGAGCTGTGGCTGGGAGACTGGTGGTGCTGGGATTGGAACCATGGAGCACAGGCGGTGGTGGCGGCGGTGGGTCCAGAGCCTGCATGGAGCTGCCAAGGAATTTCTCTCCCTCATGGACGAGAGAATGTTATTCCTTCCGGCCTGATTTTCTTTGTTCTGATTGGTTCCTCTTGGCATTTCTGCAGGAGCTGGAGCAACAGAGCTTCATCTACACCAAAGGATGTGCGGGTCAATTTGAGAAATGGGTCCAGGACAATCTCATTGTGGTGGCTGGGACCTTTGTCGGTGTAGCACTGCTCCAGGTATATAAGCTCCAGGGAATCTCATGTGTTCTTTTAAATACCCCAACAGCGATTCCTGTGCAAATAAATCTGCATGGTTGGTTGCAGGTGGTGGAAGTGCAGCCATCACAGAGATATTCCCTGGGATGCAGGCAGGGCTTTGCAATATCTAGCTCGGGGTTAATTCACGCAGGGGGGTGGGCATTTTGGAAAACTGCAGGTAGAAGAACAGCACCCAGTCTTCACACACACACATTATCCCCAAGTTTGGAAAAGATGCTATTTTGAGGCTGGGATGTGTAGAATTTTGCCACGAGCATGAGGGAATAAAAAAAAAGTATTTTTTCAAGCTGCATGCTATTTCTAAAGTGTGCTGATCCCCATAGAACCCTATTCTACTCCTGAACATGGAGGCATTCTCCTGCTGACATGAGGTACAAAGGGGGGATGTTTGGGGTGTCTGTATTCAGCCTGTAGACCTGCCCTCCTCTTGGCCTGCTGCTGTTTTGGAAAGGACTCCTGAGGAGGGGGAGGCGGATGGGGGGGGTTGGAACTGTTTGCCTTTCCTTACGTTGTCTGGTTCTGTGAGATGCAGACAATGAAGAAGGCCTCCATCTTTTCCCTACTTACCCTACCAGAGGGGAGCTACTCATTCCCAAGATGGCTGGGCACCTTTGGTGGACCTGAAGGCTACTCATTCCCAAGATGGCTGGGCACCTTTGGTGGACCTGAAGGCTACTCATTCACAAGATGGCTGGGCACCTTTGGTGCCCCCACCCCACCCCCGACCAGTGTCTGCTGCAGCACACCCCTCATAGCCAGAATTCAGGAACAAATGGCATCACAATGTTGGTGAAATAAAAGTCAAATGCCTACTTTAAATGCTTGTGGGCTTTTATTATTTATTTTATTTTATTTTCTCATTGAAAAAGGGCCCAAGGCGGCTTACAGTAATGAGGGATAATATACAGCCCAATACAATTAAGACATGTTCAAGTATTGAGAACAAGGAATTGAGGGACATCTTAGAGCATTAATAAATAACATTACATTAAAGCTACAAGGTTATAAATAGTTATAAACACAAAGTCTATGTGAACCTATAGATTCATATAGAAAGACACATAATGGTAGTCCACCATTCAGGGAAAGCTTGCCTAAAGAGAAAGGTCTTTGCCTTTTTCCAGAAGGACAGCAGAGACAAGGCAGGGCAGAAGACCAAGTCTAAGGTGTGGCCTGCAGGATGGGTTGAGGTAGATACCATTTGGGCCAGGCGCCCATTGTTGACATGGAGGTCATGAAGTCTTTCGACACCCCTGACAGAGCTGCTTCAGCATGGATATTAATGTCCCCCAGCATGATGAGTTGCAATTGAAAATTAAGAGGCCTGTGTGCGCGTGCGCGTGCGCAGAGTTGACGGCCTGCAGAAATGGCCTAGCAATCAGCTCTGTGATTCCCAACCCACCTGTGAATGGCAGGACTGTGACTCCATTTATGGCAGATGGACGTGATTGCTTTCTTCTCTGCTCTACTTGCATAGCTCTCGTGTGGTGGGAGCTGAAGGTCACTCCCCCCCCCCCAATGTGGCATACAGATCCTTCGAGCCTGAAGGGCTTATGCTTCCTTTGCTCTACTGAGTCTAATGTCCAGGGGATTGCTTTGGGATGGTCTTCTAAACCTATCCTTGATGGCACTCTGTTGCTTGTCAAGATGGTTCCTTTGAGGGGTATGTCTCTACAAACGATCGGGAGATGCTTAGATCTGCCTACAAATGCATGTCCCAGATCAATTTAATGGGGAGGTGGTGACCTGTTTCCCAAGTAGTTGGAAGTTAGTCACATTCCCACCCCACCCCACAAAGAGAGGGAGACAACTTAAGGTGCTTAAGTGGCTCCGATGATGACAAGAGGAAATAGTGCTTTGGGTTGTCTGAGACCTCGGTTCCCTTTTGCTTTGGATCACTGGTGGAGTGCTGGATGCTTTCTAGGTTTCTTTCATTTCATGGTCATATTAACCCAGTGGTTCTCAACCTGTGGGTCCCCAGATGTTTCTGGAATCTGGACTGCAACTCCCAGAAATCCTGGCCAGCTCAGCTAGTGATGAAGACTTCTGGGAGTAGCAGTCCAGGAACATCTGGGGACCCACACGTTGAGAACCACTGTATTAACCCCAACCACACAGAGATAAGGTAAGGTGAGCCCATGCGAAGGCCATGAAGAGCAGTAGCGAGGCCTCCGGGAAGCTGTCTCGGCCATGTCTCAGTGAAAGCTGGGCAGTTTGATCATGACCCATTTATTTCATTCGGGTTTGCCCAGGATAATCTCCCCATGGATGTTGCCCTATAATAATTAGAGGAATAGAGAGAGGTGCCATTTTCTGCTTCAAGCTGCCAAAACATTTTATCTAATATTTTTATTTATTAATTTTGAATATTTTTACCCCACCTTTCTCCTTGGAAAAGGACCCAAGGTGGCTTACAATAATGTGGGAAAATATACAGTCCAGAACATTTAAGACATATTCCAGTTAAGAACCGGGAGTTTGAAGAGCCATCTTAAAACATTAAAAGGTAACATTAGAGCTATAAAGAGCATGCAAGAAGAAAAGAAAAATCCATTATGAGGGGTGAAAAGCAGCATGGAAAATACTGGTGCTCTTATGAAATCAGTCAATGCAATCATGTATTGTAATCCGTATGAAGTTACATAGTTGGTAGTCCCTCATTCAGGGAAAGCTTGCCTGAAGAGGAAGGTCTTTGCCTGCTTCTGGAAAGACAGCAGAGTCGGGGCAGTCCTGGCCTCCAGTGGGAGGGAGTTCTAGAGTCTGGGAGCAGCAACAGAGAAGGCCCTTTCATGCTTTCCCATGAGACGTACCTGTGAGGGTGGGGGGGATGGAGAGAAAGGCCTCTCCTGATGACCTTACCACTCGAGCTGGTTCATACTGCGAGATTCAATCTTTGAGGTAGCTTGGACCCAGGCCGTTTTGTGCTTTGTAGTTTAACGTCAGCACCTTGAATTGTGCCCGGTAGGTGATTGGCAGCCAGTGGGGATGCTTTAGTATGGGTGTAATGTGACCAAGCCCCAGTCAGCAATCTGGCCACTGCGTTCTGAACTCGTTGAAGTTTCCTGAAACTCCATTGGTAGCCCCACATAGAGCGCATTACAGTAGTCCTAGCTGGGAGGTCACTAAGGCCAGAGCAGGTTTCTCAAGAAACGTTTTTGGGAGGTCTCTGTATCCTCAGTTGTTGTATCCCTCTAAAATGAGCAGTGGTGGGGGTGGGGTGGGAAATATGCATTGGTGGAAATCTCCCCACCTCACTGTCAATGATAGTAATAGCAGTTATAGTAATAACAAGGACTTGAGAGCTTTGTATGCGATATCCTGTTTGTTTGTTTGTTTGTTTGTTTGTTTGTTTGTTTGACTTTTGTGCCATCCATCTAGCAAATAGCTACTCTGGGCGGTGATGTGTAACTCGCACAATGAGTACCGGTCCAGATTCCTTCTTTGGTGCTCATCGTCTTCCACTTTGTTTTCCAGATCTTTGGCATCTGCCTGGCACAGAATCTAGTGAGTGACATTAATGCTGTGAAAGCCAACTGGTGACCCCGGAGCTGGGCCTGTGCTGTCTTCCACAGACTCACAGTGCCCTCTGCAGGACTGAAGCCGCAGTTCCAGCCACAGCCGTAGAGGGTTGCTGCGCCATCAACCAGCTCTGTGTGTGTGTGTGTGTGCACACACACACATACTCTCTCTCTGTGTGCACGCGTGTGTGCATGTGTTTGTGCACAGCTGTTCAGGTGTGCATGTATGTAGCCAGTGCTACTATTAGTAATAGCGGCCTGGTGTCCTGCCATTGCATTCTTTTTCTGGTTGGGGCACACATGTCATATGGGTTCTGGATGGCAATGTATATAGTATTTATATAGAGCTCCTGGGCAGGAGTCCGTCCACTCCACTGCAAAATCTGTGGACCCAAGAGGCCCAGGTCTGTCTGCAGGCCACCGGTGCTGGAGATGGCTCTGCAGTTGGATAGGTGGCAGTGAGAATCCCACGCGGAGGAGGCATAGCCAGTTGAGAAATTGGCCGAAGCTCTAGCGTTATTTCTGCTCCCTAGAGGATCCCCAGTAGGCCACTACTTGAATCGCCTGTGCTTTGTCCCCAAGTGCTCAGGTTCCCTCCCGATCAGAGGTTAGGGTTAGCAGGGATCTGTGATTTCTCTGCTCAACCTGGCACTGAATTGTGTGGCTTCGTCGCCTCCTTCTGCTCGTGTCAGATCTGGACCAAGCCATAAAGCTTGCAGATGGAAGAAGATGCTGCTGCTGGACCTCACTGTCCATTGCAACCCTCCAGCCAGTTCTACCGCTATGCACGTGCAGTAGGGGAAAGCCATGCACCCAGACAGAAGTCCGCCTCTGTCTGTCCACCAAGAAACAGAGCTGCTGGGAGTATCCTGTATTCAGTTTTTTTTTTTTTAAAAAAAAGGCCAAAACAAAATTGAAAGGTGACATTGTAACAGACATGAACCCTGCTCTGAACATGTATTACTTTCAATTGTGTATTAGAAGGAGAAAGAAGCCTGCGTCGGTGTGTTGTTGTTTTTCAACTCCAGGCTCCAAACTGGATAGTGATGAAAGAGCCATTTGCTAGTGGGGGAAAATGGCAAGCCTTTGTATGCAACACTTTTTAATGTATTTGTCTGAAAGTACTGTAACTGGCCTGTGTGCGGAGTATGATAGACCCATTGGTCCTCTCTGGGTCTTGTCTTCTATACTTCCAGTGAACAGCCTTTGAGCCTTGCAAAGCTCCCATGCTTGATGGATTGGCAGGTCTCTTGAATGACCAAGGAGGCCCCTGGCACATTGAGTTTGCAGGGAAAGGCTTTGTACAGCGTTTCGATGCACATCATAATTGCCATGTTCTTCATTCTCCTATCCTGTGCTCTTTCTTGGGTGGGGTTCTTCCCCTAATCCTCTTGGACTCTGCTAATAACGAGACTGATTGGATTATCTTGAAAGGCTGTACCCAATAAACAATTCCAACCCAAGAGTGATTGTGTTCTTTTTGCTCTAACAAATCAGGCTATTCTTTAGAGTGGTTTCAAATTATTATTATTATTATTATTATTATTATTATTATTATTATTATTAT
>JAHTLZ010000010.1:70330249-70340296 GCA_023846285.1 Phrynocephalus versicolor
TATTATTATTATTATTATTATTATTATTATTATTATTATTATTATTACCCTTGTCTCATTGATGAAATTTTACAAGTTTTCAAACAATGCCCTCCATTCATAACCAATGCTTATTCCCCCCCTTTTTTTCTTGTTCTTCTTCCTTAGCTGCATAAAATGTGTTGTCGAAAGAAGAGAAGAATGTTGGCGCTTTAAAAGACTGATAGTTTTATTTAATTCTTATAGTTCCTTCCAGCTGTATAATTCTATGATTCGGTTCATGCCTAGTTGAGGAATGAGGTGTTAAGTAAACTAGTCATGAAGCCGCAGTCCACTGTCTGAGAAAGTGGACACTGAAAGACAGTTGTTAGATTTTAAAATGTTACAATAATTTTGCCCTGCCTTCTTTGTTTTGCTTTTGCCTGCATTTTCTTTCCCTTTTTTTCAGCGTTGTCACTGTGAGGTGTCCTCCTTCTGGAAACACTTTTTGTGCTGAGGGAAGGATTTCTTGCCTTCTGGTTTGGCTTGCCTTCCTTCCTGTGAAATTTAGATGCCTTTTCCTCACCTCTACTTGGTTTTCCCACTGGCGCCCCATCACCTGCCTACTACAAGAGACTGGCCCTCAGTGGCAACCTGAAGGGAGGGGCATATGCCATATTATACTTGCCCTTCAGACCTGTGCGTTTTTATTTGGTAGTACTCATTCCCAGTCAGTGTGTCACTGGCTCGCATAGTGGAAATGAAGAGCAAGGGTGCCTCTGAGCATGTGCATACCCACGAGTTCATGTTCAGGGTTAGTTAGTTAGTTAAGAGACCTTTATTGGCATTAAAATAACAGACAAGTTACTGGTACAGTTCAAAAGCAAAACCAGGAACAAACAGGTAATAGTTCTGATATAATCAACTAATAGTGAAAACAGAAGAGGGAGGAGAGGAGAGCCCAGGGCGCTGAGTTGCTAAAACTCTGGAAGCGAAAGTTGCCACCCCCTCCAGAAAGAAGGTGACGTGTGGAGAGAAGAAACTTAAGCCTAGTTGAGTCTTCCCACCCCTGCATCCTGCCAAGGACTGAGGACAGATGTTTCTTACGGAGTGTATCATGAAGTGGGCAGTAGAAAAAAATATGTTCAAGTGTTTCTATACAGTTGGTTTGACATGGACAAAACCTCTGAGAATGGGGGATTCCACCAAACCTGCCCGCCAACAAAACAGATGGAAAAGAGTTGCATCTAGCAAGTGAGTAAGCTCTACGAGCCTCTGGGCATGTCAGGTGGGTGAGGAAAAAGGCTGGCTTCCCAGGACAAACCGGGATGTTAAATTGAAGGGGGGAGCATGTGGTGTTGGCTTCACTGCACAGTTCTTGCCATTCAATGTCCAGTAGCCTATCTTTAATAGTCTTATAGGCTTCAGATTGTCTAAGCACACCGAGCTGCGCAATGTCCAATCCCGCTGTTTTAAGTGTAGTAAGTACGTCGGAAATCTCTATTGCGAGATCAGGGTCTAGCAAGAGTTGATATAGTAGGCGAGCTTGGACTGGGTTGTAAAAGATTCCAAGCCAAAATTTTATTGATCTTAGCCAAGCCAAAGTCTTCAGCCGTGTCATACCTGTTTCTAGACAGAGAACAGCATAGGGTACACATCTGGGTAGGCCCAAGATACTCGTAAGAAAAGAGGCTTGTATACGCTCAACTGAGCGATCTATGGCTCTGTACCAGATTGGAGACCCGTATAACACCTGGGCAAGAGTCTTGGCCTTAAATATTGTCAAAGAGGCAGGAACATACCCATGTTCAGGGTTTTTATTACTTTCACACCTGTTTTGTTCTGAAACTTATTTCCTAGTTTGCTTAATCATGTGTAGTGGGGCTTTTGACTGTTGTGGTCAAACAACTTGTCAATCCTTGTCAATCTACTGCATTCACCCGGAGATCTACCCTGATCTACCATCTGCCCATTACCAATGGAGGCGATCTTGCGGATGGATCCCACCACTCCAACACCACCACCTCCCCTTCATAATCCGGGTGCACTAGATGGTACTGTTAGGCCACAATGTTACATTCTCTCCACTGGAGGGTGCTCTTGACTAGCTTTCTTACACAAATTATAAATAAAACCGGGTCTGTTATTTTGATGATTGCCTGCAGCACTGCCTGTTATAGGATTTATCCTGAAAAAATGTCCATGTGTGCGCTGTGCTGGAGGATTGGGGAAATGTAGCTGGTTGCTACCTGCCACGAGTTTACCGTTTATTGTCAACTTTGGCAGCTGAGACGTGTGATGATGTATAGTACTTTCCAGAAGAATTTCCAACCTTCTCCACGACCAACACTGAAAAAGAAAAGAGAGAAAGCTATTATGAAGCTGTCAACATATATGAAAATGAAAACTAACTGCTGCATATATTAAAAGGCTACAACCTATCCATCTTAATCAGAGAGCAAAGGATAACTTGCTAAGCAGATTAACTTCCAACTCAGAAAGTCAGCAGCATGACTCTTGTAACTTGGAAAGCTTAGTAATGCAAATGCACATTTAAGTGGGACTACACTACATGCCGCTTCATCAGCTCACATCTGCTGCTTCTGCTTAGGACCTCCTATTCCATGCATTTGCATTATGCAAGGTGTCCCCTCCTCCTAGGTTTTTCTTTTGGCATTTGTTCATTGATGCTTATTTTCCCGGGTCATCTCATTCCCTTGTCTTTTTTTGCTGTTAGGTACATTATACAGTATGTTTTACAGTACTATCATCTGCTAGGATCTGATGGATAAAACATGTATGGGACCTTCCTTTTTATGTAATTATTTAAAACCCATATAGTTGGTGAACTGTTTTAGAGATCCATACTAGTCTCTCAGCTGATTTATTTCCCCCAATTTAGGTATCCCTGTGTCATTTGCACTTCACTACAGGCCCTTTGTAAGGTTACATATCTGTGCACTGATGCCTTCATTGGTGTATTTGCAGGTGATCCTCCCCCCCCCACCAGCTTAGTCTAAAATATAACACCCTGTTCATCTCTTGGTTTGTGGGAAGAAATCAACATTTTGCTTGAAGAAGAATGGCATGTATTTTTCAGTGGTCAAAAAAGTTGAGTCAGAATAACTGCCCCAAGTCTCTTTGTTGTGCTGTTAGGAACTGTTTACCTGGACACATCCTCAGTCAAAAAGCTTTGCAAGCACAAATAGAAAACAACAACAAAAATAATGTGTTTTTTTAAAAAAAACTGCTATCCTACCAGGGTCATGAAATAGTTGTTATACTGTATGCCTTCCAACTGGAACTACAACCAGTTGATGCTTTATTTGCTGTTATTATATGCTGTCAAGTCCCCTCTGATGTGTCTACCCTATAACCCATTTGTTTATATTTCTGGCTGTCCAGGTTATTGAATTTCCGATCACTAGGTATGGGTGTGAAAGCTGGATAGTAAAGAAAGCTATCAGGATTGCTTTCAGATATGGTGCTGCAGATCCCCATCATGAGAAAGCAGGATTCTCCAGAAAAAGGAAACTAATACTGGGAAAAGACCAAGGCAGGAAGAAAAAGAGGAAGACCAAATATGACATGGATTGACTCTCTAAAGGAAGCCACAGGCTTCAGTTTACAAGAGACAAGCTGGGCTGTTGAGGGCAGGATATTCTGGAGACCTCTCATTCATAGGGTCCTCATGATTCAGAGGCAACTTAACGGCACTTAAAAACAATAGGTGTTTTGAGGTAAGAGATTTAAGAAGTGGTTTTACCAATTCCACCACACATAACACACTGACAGTGAATTTCCATGGTTTGATCAGAGATTTGAGCCCAGGAATAATCCCGAGTCCCAGCCCATGACTCTGTCCACAACACCACCCTACATATCACCCCTCCCCAGTAATACCAGAGGACCATCGCTTGGTGATATATTTACTTTTCACACATGTTAACTGGTTTATTTTGTGATCTAAGCTGCTCAAATGACTTTTGTCAAGAGGCTGGCCCATGAATGCTATGAATAAAATCATAAACCTATGTTCTGTTTATTATTTATTATTATTCTGGAACTACCCAGCAAACAGATTTGGCAATGTAATGCAGATACGAACAGAGGCCTAGAAACAATTAGTTCCAACTAGAGAGTCGACTGAACCAATGGATCCTATGTAGCTGGTGGCTTACTAAATTCCACTTGATTTGTTGAGTATATTGTGGTAGGGGCCAGCAATTGGATTGAGGCTAGCACTCAAGAAGATTGACTTTCAGAGGGTTAGCCATGGGAGGCTGTTGCGACCAAAACAACAATCTCATGGTGCCTAAAGAAGTTTATTTTATTTTGAATATTTTTACCCCACCTTTCTCCTTGGAAAATGACCCAAGGCAGCTTACAATAATGAGGGACAATATACAGCCCAGAACATTTAAGACATATTCAAGTTACACTATTTGTGTGGCACTTGCTTTCATATGACCAGGGGTTAATTTCAATAAATGTATGGAAGTGTTCTCAGTTGAAATGTGTATCCATGCTTGTCTGTAAAGTGTGTGTGCGTTCACACATGCACACAAACGGCAAGGTTAAACAAACAATGAGGGGGGGACCCACAACCTACTGTAATTTGATCATTCAATTAAAGCTTAAATATATGCAAAATAAGCAGAGGAAAAATCCTCATCAAAAGTGATGGGTGATAATCTAATTAAGACATTAAGTTATTGAAACCGTACTGGGCGAATCTCCGCCAAGAATTATGAACACAAAAAACCCCATCAGAGAGCAAGATAATCCATAGCCAGATGAATAAAATATAAATAGAGAAAAGTAGGAAACAACTAAATTGCTTCATAAAGACACATTTGTGTTAAGAAAACATGTCTAATTTTAAGACACAAGATTCATTATTGCTTTGTTAGGCAAGTAAGTGTGACATCACAATCTGAATACTTGTTATGCACTAACTAAGGGGTGGATGGGGGGAAGGACATGAAGGAAAAATGGGTGTTTGGAACAAGTTGAATAGAAGCCAACCCTTCAAAGTTGAGATGTTTTGAACTGGAAATCGTTAAGCCTCTTTGAATGTGTCAATAAGAAAAACAGACTTTTAAATGAGCACGTGTGCTTATCCAGTTAAGGATTCATGGAATTTAGCTATGGTTGAATACGCACCATAAAACATCATCTAGGTGGTCTGAGAACAGCTGTTTGTATATCGGTAACAGTCTGTGAGAAAGGCCGTTTCAAATATGAATTACACGTCCATATAAGATGAATGTGCTATAATTGCTTAAAGGACCATTTCATGGCCATTAAATGAACAGGTTCAATAATGGGGTCTTTCGAAGTCTACTTAACTAGTAAAAACATGCTATAGGTTGCAGGGTACGAGGTTTTGGTTTGCTGCGGACCATTCTCTTCCCAGCTCCGTTCTTCTGTGGGCTCATCAAATACTATAGTTTTACTGGCTTCATACCCGTTTCAGCTGTTGTGGTCTTCCCTGACTAACCCTTGCAATTGCTGTTTAGGGAAGGCATGGTTAATTCCCTGTTTAGACGCTCAGACATAAAAGTGCCGTGTACTTACAAGGATCCCTAGTGGAAGCGATCAGCCATTATTATCAAACGGTCCTGCGGAGGAGAGCTATGGCTGTACAACAGTATGGGAAGTACTGGTAGATATGGGGCTTGCCAGTTGGTTTGATGAGGCCCTCTCCTGGCCTTGGCCCCCGGAATTTTAACAGCCCTGTCTTTCTAACCATAAGCCCCTGAATTAAGGTCGCCAGCTGAAATGAAGGGACATAATGGAAAAATAAGAGATCGACAGGCAAAATAAGTTTTGTTCCGGCAGTGAAAGCAACATCTTGCCCTTGTACTTGGAGGCAGAGTGACAGGGCTGGGTGGGTTTTGGGGGTGGTGGTGGAAGGTGGAATTCCCCGGGCAGGTAGGGGATTCTGGGAATTATAGTCCAGAAACAGAAATCTCCACAGCTCTTAAGAGTCCAGCTGCCAAACAGAGTTATTGACGTTGCATCTGCTTCTGTTGGTGGGAATTCTGATGTGCAAGAGAGAAAGTTTCTGGGTTTGACTGCCACCTTCCCTCCCAGTGTGTGCCATAATGGGTGTTCTCTGTGAACACCTGTGGAAGAATTGAGCTTACTGGCCGTTTTCCCTTTCCGGAAGCCAGGTTCTTCGTAGCAGAGATAGTGTGATGAAATAAATATGTTTGCATCCTATTGACTTTAAATGGCCTCACTGCAATATTAGTGTTCCCCAAGCTGGTGCTCTCCACATCTCCTGGACCAAGTCCTCATTGTCCCCGTGCATAATGGCTAGTGGCCATTTCTAGAGAGGCCCCATGTTGATACAATGGCTCCTAGTAAGGGAGCCATCTTTCATTTATGTGCCGATGGCCTTTCTCAGTTTAATTAATTTCTTCTCTTGTTGTGCATTGTAGGCAAAACTTGGATAAGCATGACAAAGACTGTAGTGATCATTGGGGGAGGGGGGGAGGGATACTCTTTGTACACATGAATTTATTTCCATCTCACTCCAGGCAGAGACTGCAGTCTCTGCCTGGGGTGAACATACACTGGTGTCTGAATCATAACCAAACCAAGATCAGTGTCCTAGAAACAAAAGGACACATCCTTGTTGGAAATTCAGAGTAGGAAATTGTTTTCCCATGTCAGCCACTTCCCATTCGCAGAGATTTCAGAGCCAGAACCTGAGATCCAAGTGTCAATCTCTTGTGATGTTCCAGGAACTGGATCCACAAAAAAGCTGCAAAATAATGGGTGTGTCCATGTGGGATTACCTCTGAACAAATGCTACATGTACATCCCACAAGCCCTTTTGTTATTGAGCCCTGCACCTAATTGGAACAGTGAAAGATGCTCGTCCAGACCCTAAAGCTACCAAGTCCCAAGTCCAACTTGCTTGTCTCCCAGTAGCATTCGCCCTGAGATTAGATTTGATTCTGTGCCTGGGAAGCAGGAGAAGGATCTCAATTCCTAGAGATCCCTCCAAGCCAGTGACCTGAAACTTATCAGCTGTAGTGGCAACCCGCAACTTTAAAGGTGCTGTCGGATTCCCAACAGCCCCAGCCAATAAAGAATAGATGTTGAAGTCTAGCAATATAGGGAGCTGACTTTGATCATCTTACTTCTGAAGGGATCGACCGCCCCCCCCACCCAAAAATAGGTTTTCCAAATGTCATTTGGGAGGACTATAGATTCCCTGGCCTGGAATAAGCAAAGGATACTCCCCCCACCCCGCGCCCCGTGTACCCACTACAGGTATACTGGAAACAGAGGGGAAATGCATCCTGCATGGCTGCCTCTTGCAGACAAAAGCCATATATTGAAAAGGAAAAGGCATAGGCTGCTATGGTCCAGAAGATGACACTAACACAACTGTAGGTGGTTCCTTTTTGGGGGGCCATTAAAGAAATTATACAAATAGCAAGCTTTTGTAGATGAAACCCAGTTCGTCAGGCTCTAAGCACACACCCACCCTTCATGGATGGTGCAGAAAATTTGTCTGGAAATTGATCGGTTTGAAAGGCCGGGCCTCTACTGTCCGTGTTGCAAGGTCTGCAATTTTTACATCCTAGCCCTTGAGACCCAAAGGGCTGCGAATTGAAAGGTAGTTTTTCTGTGTTCTGAAGCCCCCTCCCTTTTTTGCCCTCTTTGATGTGAGGCAAATGATGTTGACTAGTGAAGCTCATCTGTTGCTCTGAGGCATCCTTTCTCTCCCCCCCACCTCTTTCCTCACATGGAGGCTTTCTAACTTGGAGCTGCAATTTAAAAGCCCAAAGACTCCCCTGAGGCACCGCCCCTGTGTCTGAACAGATGTGTAACATTTTAGCTAAAGGGGGTAATACAAGCAATCGGGTCCCTGCATAGAGCACCCCCTTTTATTTCCCTAACGTGGAAAACTCTGTATTCTTACATTTATGCTGCTGGCAGAGCAAAACCACATTCTATATGGCAATTCTTAAAATGGCAGCAGCCCAAACAAACAGAAATTTGTAAACGAGTACCAAATTTAACACAGTTGTAGCAGATCATCTGTGTTCTACTTCAGACTTGGAGAAGTTTGGGCTAAGGGTCTTACAAGTTACAATTTTCTAAAAGTGAAACTCCCTCTTCCATTCAGAAATAGGCAGCCATAAAGGCTCCCACATTTAAAATAGATCACATAAACTGAAAATACACTATCAATCTTGCTTATCTTGAAAAAGAATTGTTGGCCCCACTTGCTTTTTGTATTGGAAAAGAACCCAGGCTGTAGGGGCTGGGTTATTTGTCCCCAAAAAGGCCTTTCAAAAGGGGGAGATAGTGATTTCTTGTCTCACTGAGCGTTCATCAAACAAGCTGTCCAGCCAGAGCTTTGCAAAGTAGATACACTCTTTCAGCTTCATGGGCGAGGAAGGGAGATACAGTATTTGGAAATTAATTGGTGCCATTAAAGGTTATAGAATACATTAAACCATGAAAGGTCAGAATCAAGGTTTTTCCCACACATCATGTCACTATATAATTATTAAGTAATTAAAATCAAAAAATGTTCCATGCTATCAAGTCACTTTTGAGGTGTGTGTCTCATGTTAGGTTCCCTCTCTTTCTATTGCCTCTCCCCCAATTTCCCTAGCAATATTTTTTTTTGTCAGTTCTGTATTCTCAGTATGATAGGATAGCCTCATTTTACATATTTTTCCTCTCATTACAGTTCGGGCTTAACTTGTTTGAGGAGCCATTTTTTTCTGCTTTTCTGTGGTATCTGTAAGACTCCTTGTCAACATCACACTTCAAATGAGTTGATTTGGTACTTGTCTTTCTTCACTGTTTTCCTTTCACACAAACATCAGTGATTTTTTGACTATAGTTTCTAGCGAAGAATCTTTCCTGACTCTGAGCTATCCCTTTTTTGTTATTTTAAAAGGTGAGGGGACTTTTGGGGGAGGGGGAATATGAAAAACATATCTGTAGAGCTTTTCTAGTTTTTCTTCTGCAGAGTTGCCTAATCCAAGGAAAGAATTTGGAAATTGGGAGAAGTTTCTATGTAGGCTATGCAGTTGTCACCCAGTAACCATAGTACGGGGTCATGTGGTTGTCTTCTGGAATCCTTTACCACTGGGTAATTCTGCATGAGGGAAGCCGCACATAACTGAGAGTGATTTAAAAGCCAAGGTTTTCAAGCAAGTATCTACAATCACAGATCCTTCAGTCTGTTGTGGTGTGATCAAAACAATGGAGCACACCACAATTTGGATGTAGTGTGCTCCACTATTGAACACAAAAAGTTGGCCGTGGATAGCATAAGAATGGAATCTGGCTGAGACTTCCTTTGCAAGACAGATGGCGAGGGGTGCTGTCCACTGGGCTGCATGTGGTACAGGCACTCCAAATTCACCTGGATTGAAATTCCATAGAAATGAGCAACCCAGTACCTTTCAGATGTACAGAGAAGTCCTTCTGAGCACAGAGCTGAACTAGCAGATTTCTTCTAGGCATTTGAATTGCTTTGTTCCCCAAGCAGTAGATATCTACAGAACTTGCCCAAAAAGAGCCTGGACAATTGGCTTTATGTTTAGGTGAGACTTTGTTAACTCATGAGTCAGCTTCTGGGATTCTCCCTTGCTTGGTGTCTCTTTGTGAAGGGTAGGGAGCCAAAGAAGGGCTCCTGTAAACTATCTTGACTGCTATCAGGGGTATTTTCAATATTCAGGCTGCCCATTGCTATGCAAAGTCTGGCATAATTGTTCTTGCTGGCAATGCGGGCATGATTATTGTACAATAACATTGGGCCACTTCCTGTATCAGCAATTTTGAAACTCATATATAGAAGCACAACATCCCACTTTCACCTACCAGAGGCTTTTAAAGGAAATGAATAGTCCTTGTGCACGACATATATTGCCTTCTGGGAGTGGGAGGGACTTACATGAGAGGTGCCAGGTTGTTGAAATATGGTCTGTGCCCATTTTGTTCATGTTAGCTTTCAGTTTCTGGGATTTGTAGTCCCCAAAGATACAAAGGATCCAAGTGCTCTCCATTTGTATTGCATGCCATAATGTCATGTTTGTTTGGATT
>JAHTLZ010000010.1:70349810-70414286 GCA_023846285.1 Phrynocephalus versicolor
TCTTTCTTTCTTTCTTTCTTTCTTTCTTTCTTTCTTTCTTTCTTTCTAAATGAACCACAAAATCAGCTGGACTTGGATTGATAAGGTGGAAGGTAGTAAAACCATTTTCATTTTAATCCAGTCACTGTTTCCCCCCTCCCCTTTCTGGCGGGTGTCTTTTCTTTTCTTTTCTTTTCTTTTCTTTTCTTTTCTTTTGAGAGGGGCAGTGTTTGTGTGGGAGGAGTAGTGGCAGGTACCTTGCAAAGTGGGTGCTCTCATTCTCAGTGCCTACCCTTGGGAAGTCCTTTGTAGTAGTAGTAGTAGTAGCAGCAGCAGCAGCAGCAGCAGCAGCAGCAGCAGTAGACTCTCTGGACCACCTTGAAGTCTGGGGAACAAAAGAGGTGTTGATGGAGTTGAGTTTCACAGTCTCTGCCACATCTGACTGCCCCTGGCCATTCCCACCCCAGGATAAGCAAGGGTAGTGTGGCTGAATAGCCGTAAGAATGACGGCTTGACCGTGACACATTGCTTCCTACCTAGTTCCTAGTCCAAGGTAGCAGTCGTAGTAATGTTTTTTTCTATCTGAACTAAAACATAAAGGAAAAATTTCCCTCAGGAATTAATTGTATGGTTGTCCAGACATAATTGATGCCAGACCCATCCACAACATGTCTCTCTCTTAAACATGGTTTTTATTCTCATATCTAAAATAGACCTCCAGTCTTTTAAACAAGGAGGCAGGTACAAAGTCAACAGCTACCTAGACACTACAGTAATGGACTTTGAAGCTTGGCTCCTCAGTTGCAGGTATAAAACATTTAACATGGTGAGTTCAAGGCATGCATTTGCACATGTTCAGAGGAGTTGCACTTGCCACCATCCGCACCAGACATGAGTTCTCTGCATTTCATATTAAAGAATACAAAATGCAAAGCCCCGGCATCACAGGTGCCACAGTGACCCATTTTCCACCCCCAGAACCGGCTAGTCTCTTTACTGGGTTTTGTGCAACTAAGGGATCCTTTGACAGGCCCATGCTCCTATCCCGGAAGGACCCCGGCGAGTCCTTCCAGGCCTCCCCATGTTGCCAACCACTCACTGGTTGAGTGGGGAGATTCTACTTCCCACCTCCTCCCTGAAGTAGTGCCTTGTGCAGGGAGATGGGGGAAGGCCAACTGGGCTCCTTCCCGGATTGGAGCATCAGCATTGCCAAAGGACCCGTGTGCCACATGGAGCCCAGTAAGTGGCCCGGCCAGTTCTGGAATGAGAGAAATGGACCAGTGGCACCGTGGTTGGTATTTGACATCCCTCAATATGAACTATGAAGAGCCCATGTCTAATCCTCACCTAGGAAAAGTAAGGAGGTTCTGGAGTAGATTCCTGGTTTTACCAATTAAACCTTAATCTGTAGCTCCCCCACCCCACCCCAAAAGAAGCTAAAGTGGAGTAGGACAGCAAGAAGGAGTTACTCAAAGGCTAGGTCTTGGAACCCAGGACCCCAAGCTTCTGGAAGGAGGTAAACAACTAAACCGATTCCTTACAGTAGAGAAAGAACACTGTGACAAACTATTATTTCCTTTTGGGATTGGAAGGAATGGGTATGAGATTACTGGTGAGTCCACAGGGAAGCCCAAGAACTGAGGTGAGGGTAAGAAACCAATTGTAGTGGTGGAACAACTGGGGAACAGGAGACAAGCATCTGCTGAGAGTTCACACTGTGAGGCACTGCCTACCGCTGTGGTTGCCAGGACAACAACATCTAGTTCCACCAGAATTCAGACCAACAGTGGCTGTGCTGGTAAGAGTCTGTGGTTGGCCCAGAGAAAGCATGACCAATTGACTTGCATAACAGGTAGGAGGGCATCCGGGGAATTAGGCCCAGAATCTGGCGAAATCCCAGCTCACCAGGTCATATTTGACTTGCAGAAGGCTCAGCAACCCCATGGGACTCCCCAGACCAGACCAGGAGCCGTCCAAAAGTTGCCAGGGTCTGTGCAGCAAAGCTTGAGCGTTTTGAGGCTGGTCCTCTCCTCTCTGCCTTGCTCCTGAGGGGTGTGGTTGGCTCAAGTGCATGCTCCCATCAGCTTCTCCCCTTGCCACCATTTCCTCCTTCTTGGCTCTTCCAGGCATGGATTTCACACAAGTGCAACGCACTCACACCTCACGAGGATGAATCAAGTGGCATCCTGATGCCAGGTGGGAATAGATGAAGATGGGTGCCTGCCTCAAACAGAGAACCTGGAGCTTCTCCTCTTACAGAGCAGTTTACTCTGAGATTTGGCTTCCCATCCGGAGATCTAGTGAGACATATGAGTGCCCTGAGATTTCATCTGATATCCCAAGGCCTAGCAGTGCCACCTACCACACTGCCCTGCCCTGGCCATCTGGCCTACAGAACATCTCCTTGTGAAGCTTGCTGACTTGAAGGAAGCCAAGTCAATGGCTAGCGAATGGAACAGTGTCGTTCTCCCCCCCCACACACACACACACACCACAATCCTTCGCTTCCTTCATAGGCCCCTCCTTTCACTGTGCCAGTTCCATCACACTGACCTCAGTGAATGAGTCTGGCACTGTCAGCCATAATTTGCTGCTGGTCCCTCTCTGATGCACTCAGGAGCCGCCACCCACCCATGTTGCTTGTCACTTCCTTGCCCTACAAGTGAAGCTTTTAGATTCAGACCCTGTTTCAAGCTGTTTATACAAACGCTTCTGAAGGAGGAATTGGTTGTGAGATTTCCTGACTGGAGTGGCATGTGTGTGTGAGGGGAGGGGAGCTGCTAGCAGAATCCCCCCGGAAGGAATGGAAAGCAGCCAAAGGAACTGGCTCCCTGAAGATGGCTGACTATCCGAGAACAAGGGACATCAGAAGGACGTGTTATCTCGGGAGAAGGAGAAGTTTGAAGCATGGCATGTAGATGTGGGAAATCTCATACAGTACTTTGAAGGGAGATAAGAGCATGTCAGTTGGCTGAGAAGCCTCATATACAGTAAGACCCCCCGTATCCACTGACTCATTATCCACTGATTCAGTTATCCACGGTTGGCAGAGGAAAATATTAAATAATACAGCAGCCACAAAGCAAGCTATTGTCACAAACAGCAGCTGTAAAGCAAGCTATTGTCACAAATAGCATCTGTGAAGCAAGCTACTGTCAGAAACAGCAGCCATAAAGCAAGCTACTGTCAGGAAACAGCAGTTTGAGGTGGGTGGGCAGGCGTTCTGTCTTATCCACGGATTTCATTATCCACGGGAAGGCCTGGAATCAATCCCCAGAGGATACCGAGGTCCTACTGTAATGCTCTATGTGCCTTCAGTCTCAATCTGTGGCTGTGGCCACAGCAGTCTCACCATTGTCATCTTCCACAGCTATTGCTCTTTGACCCTTGCATGGAAACTAGACTTTAAAACTGGCAATAACCCTAGTAGGTCACCAAGCCTGTCTAAACAGGTTGTCTTGGTGGATGACCAATAATGAGGTCAGAACAAACAAAATGGTGAAAATGTAATATACATATGAGGGAATGACCATTAGTCTTGAGCTCAGGAAAGGCACCGTGTTCTTCCATTTAAAAGCACTCCTAGGGTGATGTTGGATGGGACAGCCTTTTTTCTTGAGTTGGCAAGCCTTCCGTAATCTGACACCTTCCAGATGTGTTTCATTGTCCCTTGCCAGCATAGATTATGGGAGTTGTGATCAAATATATCAACCATGGAAGGCTGCCATACCGCTTGGCACCCAAATGATCTCATTATGAATTTGCAATCTAAACAGGATTGGGGCTTAGTTAATACCTGGACAGGGGCCTGCTGTTCATTACCAAGGAGCTCTGGATAAAGCCAGGAAAGAGTTTTGACTTCTGAAGTCCTACTGAGCCATTAATTGGTTTCCTCTAAACAAGGATGTCAGACAAAGGTACATTTTATCCCCATTCAGTCTGTATGCAGAACATAGCATAGTGAAAGCCACTCAATTCCGGTGAAGGAGGAGTGAAGATTGCTGAAGGAAACATCAATCGTTTACGATATACAGATGACACCATCTTACTGGCAGAAAGCAGCAATGACTTGAAATGACTGTCAGAGAAAGTGAAAGAAGAAAGTTCTAAAGTAGGGCTACAGTTGAGTACAGAAGACAAAAACCATGAATACAAAAGAAGTGAACTACATACACAGCTTCAGCACTGACACACATTTGAGTACATCATGTGAAGACAGAATTCTCTGGAAAAGACAATAAAGCTAGGGAAATGTTGAAGGCAACAGGAAAAGATACAGGTCAACCCTTCCTAGAGGAAGCCATAGACTTGAGTTTATAAGAAATGAACAGGGCTGCTGAGAACAGGAGATGTTGCAGATTTCTCATTCGTAGGGTTATCATAAGTCAGAGATGAGTTGACAACATGTAGCCTCAACAATAAGATGTGCCAGTCTGCACTGTTGAATGTAGACAGTCTCCTATGTTCCTTTGTAAGGCTGATACGATGAGTCAAGATGGGGCAACATCGTCCTCCCTTCCACATCCCATCACATTCTGAAGAAGTAATCTCATGCATCCCAGGTGAAGGTACAGTATTATGAATTGTAGTTATCACATTTGTATATGGAACAATGGATGCATTTCTAGTAACAGTATAATATTTTCCCTTAAGACTACATTTAGCATGTGAATGAAAGATGTTTGGAATGCCTTACAGGTTGGCTGGATCTTGTCTACTTTTGTTAAGTCTGATTAATTAAACGTGATCTGAATTGAATGGCAGCTAAATGTTTTTTACATTGTTTGGGTTGAATAGTAATGCAAATGTTGGTCAATGACAGCTTGATTGCATTGTGAACTGCATTAGGGTGCATTGTTTAATGGGACAAGTTTAAATTTACTAATGGCAGGCAGAAAAGACAAAAATCCCAATTTACTTTTTGTTACAAATTGCAATGGCTGTTCAGTCTGATTATAGGTCTGACTCAACAGATAAAGGCAACTGTTAGTGCGCTAAATCTCTTTATATTAAAAGGACTAAAAATATTTTTATCTGAAATTGGCAAGTTAGAATGCCATATTGGCTTTTTTATTGTGATATTAGCTGAGGATGCAATAAGAAAACAGGAAAATAAATTGGATGCTCTGCAAAATAAACTTAACTATAATTAGATACAGAAGGATTGTGTGGAACAACAAGGAGTATTGAGTGACATATTAGTTATTCAGGAGTAATGATTTACGAAGTTAATTGCACAAGTTGAAGATCTGGAAAATAAGCCTGGGAGAAAATCATTTGCAAGGGGCTAAAAGAGAGAAGAGTTTTGTATAGTTGTGGAAAACTATATATTCTTTATTAGCATGGGAAGCAGAAGAGGCCAACTGTGAAGACTAAAACTTTACTACATGAGAGTCGAAATAAACATTCTAAATGTGCTTGATAATGATTTTGAAAGGCTGATGCAGCATATTCTAAGACAGAAGCATATTCTAAGATAGAAGCTTGACTTGAAAGCTGGTCAGTCCTTAATCCAGATGTTTTTGGACCAATCACCAGATATGCAGAGGAGGAGAGTTTGCTGCTGTATTGCAGAAACATCAACATCAATTATCAGTAGGGTTTCCATTTTCATTCATTAGCTCCCCTGCATCCACACAGTGGAACAATTTCTACTTACACATCAGAGGAAAGAGGTATACAGGCTGGTATTTTGACAGAACCAATGAGAATGGTTGAGACAGATCTACTTTTATTAAAAAACTAAGATCATGGCCACTGGTCCCATCACCTCCTGGCAAATAGAAGGGGAAGAAATGGAGGCAATGACAGAGTTTATTTTCTTGGGCTCCTTGATCACTGCAGATGGTGACTGCAGCAACAAAATTAAAAGACGCCTGCTTCTTGGGAGGAAAGCAATGGCAAACCTAGATAGCATTCTAAAGAGCAGAGACATCACTTTGCCAACTAAGGTCAGGATAGTCAAAGCTATGGTTTTTCCGGTAGTGATGTATGGAAGTGAGAGCTGGACTATAAAGAAGGCTGATCGCCGCAGAATTGATGCTTTTGAGCTGTGGTGCTGGAGGAGAGTCTTGAGAGTCCCCTGGACTGCAAGGAGATCAAACCTATCCAACCTGAAAGAAATCAACTCCGAATGTTCACTGGAAGGACAGATTTTGAAGCTGAGGCTCCAGTACTTTGGCCACCTCATGAGAAGAGAGGACTCCTTGGACAAGTCCCTGATGTTGGGAAAGATCGAAGGCAAAAGGAAAAGAGGACGACAGAGAATGAGATGGTTGGACGGTGTCATCGATGCAACCAACATGGATTTGACCAAACTCCAGGAGGCAGTGGAAGATAGGAAGGCCTGGCCAGCTCTGGTCCATGGGGTCACGAAGAGTCGGACATGACTGAACGACTGAACAACAAAAACTTTTATTAATGTTTCCTGTTCTTAATTCCAAATGGCTATTGCTCCTGTGCAGATAGATAGATAGATAGATAGATAGATAGATAGATAGATAGATAGATAGATAGATAGATAGATAGATAGATAGATAGATAGATAGATAGATAGATAGATAGATAGATAGATAGACTGACTGATTGATTATCTGAGTCTTTGTGACTGAACCTGTGTTATTATTCTGATAGAAATATTATTGGGACTCTTCCAGATGGAGCTAAGATTCATCCTGTGTTGCCCTTGGTTGATCCTGTTTGTCATAAAGACGCACAGGACTAGTTGGGATTCCAATATCTACAGAAATCACAGGAGACTGTACTATTAAAAGCAACCTCCTTTAAAAAGTATTATGATTTGCCACTCATAGCCTACATCCCAGTAGCCTTAATGGAAACATAATGGGTTGAATTAATTGTTAGTTGAACCAGAGGAGATCTATTGACTATCAGTGGGACTTATGTAAGTATTTACTTTTCAATAGGGTTCTATTCTGCTGAAATCTAACAGTGGCATTTAGGCCATTATAAATAGTGAAGAAAATTACAATATTTCAGTCACATAAAGTACAATAGCAAATGCCATCTGCTGCAGGTTATCCTTCAAGGAAAAATAGATGGAAATTGTGACCTAGAGCATAGAAGAACACTCTGACTTCAGAATTTAAGCCATGGGTTCATAGTGAGCGCTATTTAGAATAGCCTTAGATAAAAACCAGATAGTGCTACCGATCGCCAACATTCTATGAGGATACGACGATTGAAGAAGAAGAAAAATAGTTCCTCATGGGTTGGACTAGTGAAATATTTTCTCCTGCCACTGAAAGCCATTTCCTGTGCTATATTTTCCTGCGTTGTACATAATATAGCTGTAGGAACAAAAAAAATTATATAGGTAAGAATTTCAAATGCATGTTTGGCACAGCAGCTTTTAGGAGATTTCCTTTTAGACTATCTTGAGATCTGTGCATCTTCTGATTAAATGGGTGCCTCTGAAAGTTGCTGTAGCCATTGCTCTGAATTTCCCCCAGTGTGGGCAACCAAGGAACATCTTTAAGGTGCTTCTTTACATACTTTCTTAAGAATCAGCATAAACAGCAATAAGCCAAGAAATGTCTTAAGGGCAACTTGAGTGTTTCCAACTACCAAGCTTTACTGAGAACTTGCAAAGTTTTATTTTATTTTATTATGCAGTGGACACTTGTATAACAAATTGTTTGTATAACATAAAATGTGTACAACATAAAAAATTCATTTGGAATGATTTAATTCCTTTATACAAGGTACCATTGTACCATTACATCTTCCTGCCAGGCCTGGGACTCAAGACAATGCACAACATGATTAAAAGCAGATCGATAAAGAAGCAAAATAGTTTATAATATTAAAGCGTCATTCATTAGATTCTCATATTAACAACACAACCACAAAATTGAGAACAGTTTGCAAAGGACATCAGTAAAACAACAACAACCCTGCACTGTGCAGCAGCAACCCTTTCCTTCTTTCTGTGGTGGATCAGTTGCTCAAAGTTTGCTTGAATGAGGAGATCATTTCCTGTCAGCAGCAGCAGAAGATGATGATGATGGGGTGGCAGTTAGAACAGCTCCGCTTGGGAGCCTGGGAGCAGCCACTGCAATGTTGCAGTCATTCCCAAGAAAAGACTCAGGAAACGGAAACCACTTGCTCAAAATATGAGACCCGGATATGGAAACTCCATGTTATCATACTGCTATTATTAGGCCAACCAAAAAGGTAAAAGGAGAACAGGGCAAGCTTACATGGTCCCCAAGAACCTTCTTCAGAGATTGCTGTTGCAAATAATAAGCTCGGGGGGTGGGTGGGCAGGGGGATAGGATGACAAGGGAGAAAGGTAGGGGGCAGGGGGATAGCATGAGAAGGGAGTAAGGTAATATTGGTGGACATTCACTCAAACTGAGGGCTGGGAGAGTGAGAACAGACAAAAGAAATTTTTTTAACCCAGCATGTTGTTAGTCTGTGGAACTCCCTGCCACAGGATGTGGTGATGGTATCTGGCCTGGATTCCTTCAAAAGGAAATAGAACAGATTCCTTGAGGAGAAGTCCATCACAGGTTACAAACCATGATGGAGATGTGTAACCTCCAGGCTTAAAACTGGGGTACTTCAAGGGCCAGATGCAGGGGAGTGTTATTAGGAGACAGATATCTAGTCTCGTGCATTCCTGGACACATCTGGTGGGGCCGCTGTGAGATATAGCAAGCTGGACTAGATGGGCCTTTGGCCTGATCCAGCATGGCTCTTCTCATGTTCTTATGTTATTATTGTTTGTGAGTGTATTAAGATGTTATGGGAGGAAGGTGTCAAAAATTAATCACACAAAGAGCAGATAAAGTGGGTAGGGAAATAAAAGAAGAAGGCTGGTTTAAGTGCATTGTAACCAAATTGTTTAGAGCGACCACATTCAAAGTTGATACAGACTTCTAAACTGGTGTGGGCGTGGAAGAACAAGAAGCTGAAGGACTGTAACTCATTGAAACCAGCAGGCTGGCTGGCTTGGAAATGGTGGGCATTATATTCCAAGCAGCTCTTTCCATCCCTAGCTTTGGCCAATGGCAGCTTCCATGAAATGGGGCATTTGGATGCTTTGGAGGGGACCATTAATACCTGGTGTAAAGGATATACTTGAGACAGACAGTAGGGCTCAGAAGCCCATGTCCAAAAGGATATTCAGTGTACCTCTTCTACGCTGATGCCCCCACCCCAAATTCAGCCTTACTGATCACTTTGAAGTTATTATTTTGAAAGTTAAAGTAACCAGTTGGCTGGGAAGAACAGGCCTTTTAACAGATTGTGCTGCATTTGTTTTTAGAAATTAAAGGCGTCTGTAGTATAATTATATTTTATCATTTTAAATTCTTTAATTATCATTTTATATTGTAACTCTCTGCTTCTTTGTACCAGCCTTCTGCCGGCTCCTGATTTAATTTGGTTTGCACCTGCTTTGGATCCCAGCCTTGAGAGAAAAGCAGGGGAGAAGCAGGGACATCATTTTCCCCCTTCTGCAGTTATTAAACAAACAAACAAAAATGCAAGAAAGTCAGGTTTTGTTTTGTTTCGTTGGCCAGTCTCAGAGAGATTCTGTGCGTTTTTGAGACATTTCTCCTCAGATTCCTACAGAATTTTGCAAAGCCAACAAAGGCAATAATTGTTGCTTTGTTGCATGGGATGGGTTGTTTGGGTCCTTGTGATCACTCAGCCTATCTGGCTGGGGTTGATATATGTTCACATGCTTTCACAAATGGCGAAGACACTCGTTTTGTGCAGAAACATATTGTGCAGGGAAGGGAAAGGAAGGTAGTGGGAGGGGGGAACTCTTGGTGTCTAGATTTTGTGATAGAGATGAGATCTCTGGCAGGGGTTGGACACCTAGGCCACTTAACAGTGAAAATAAAGACACCGCTACCCTCTTCTTTTTTTACAGCTCAAGGAATGTTGCTGTGACTTCTCTCACATCTCCTTTGTGCTAGAACGCTTCTGCAGCTGCCATTAAGACAGCAGCCTTTAACACCTCCTCCAAAACCATTAATACTTCATTAACACCCCCAAGTATTTGTGGTTCCATTCCAAGTGCATTAGAGTTTATTGAACAAATGTGAAGCACATTGTCTGGTTTTGTTTTGTTTTGGTTTTTTTTGTTTGTTTTTTGTTGTTTTGTATATTGTCAGCAGGTACAGCTGCTGCTTTTGAGTTCACTCGGCCATAAGGTACATGTTGGTTTAAGTAAAGTAGTCCTGGCACTTTCCCTCCTCAACTGGAAGAGAAACTGCAAGGCAGACGAGCTGAGCAATTACTCTACCTTGCCATATGTATATTCTGGTCCTGATTACAAGTGCCCTAGCACAGGGCTGTTCAACTTTGAACAGGCCAAGGCCTACTTTTTCCAGCCCAAAGTGCCTGAGGGCTACTACACTAAAACTTCTAATTATGAATTTTATCTGTTCCAAGCACATGCTCATAAGTAAAAACTTTTGTAAGTAGAGCAGCAGTTTCCCATAGGAATGCATTGAAAACCAATTAATCTGTTCTGGAGGGAACAGATTTCAATGCGCCATGGCCCTTGTACTGTCCCGCTCCGCTGAGAAAATGGGCTGGCAGACCCAGAACTTTGCTGGGGCAGTGGTGGTCCTTGGGATGGGGGAGGGAGGGGTGGAGAACTTACCCCCTCACTTTTTTATTGATGACCGGCGGGCTGCTTTTGAACCCTTTGTGGGCTACCAGTAGCCCGTGGGCTACCTGTTGGGCCGGCCTGCCCTAGCAGTTAGTATTTACTGTACATGCTAGTTCCATCCTTTCCAAAACTTACTGATATTCCCATCTCTTTAAATGTGCCCAAACTAGAGATGGGCACAAATTAAAAAATGAACTGCAAAATTTGTTCAAAAAACTGCGGATTTGTCAATTTGTATTTTTGCAAATTGATACACCAATAATACGAACTGCCAATTTTTAACAATTTTTATTCATTGATTCATTGGACTATAAAATGTCCCTCAATGCACTTTGATACACCAGGTTTTCAGGAATGTTCCCCTTGACTGTTCTCTACAACACCTCAAAATTTGGTGAAGATGTGATTTTCATGTTTATGTATCCCAAAAGAGCCCCCCTAGAGACACCAAACTTGCAGAGATTCCTCTGACTCTCCTTTATTTTATTTTTCTTTTCAATATTTCCACCCCACCTTTCTCTTTGGAAAAGGACCCAAGGTGGCATACAATAATGAGGGGCAATATACAGCCCAGGAAATCTAAGACATATTCAAGTTAAGAACAGGGAATTAAAAGAGGCATCTTGGAATATTAAAAGGTAACAGTAGAGCTACAAGGAGCATGCAAAAAGAAAAGAAAAATCCATTATTAGGAGTGGAAAGTAACATGGAAAATACTGGTGTTCTTTTGAAGTCAGTCAATGCAAGCATGTATGGTAATCCATATAAAGTCACCTACTAGGAAGTCCTCATTCAGGGAAAGCTTGTCTGAAGAGAAAGGTCTTGACCTGCTTCCAGAAAGACAGCAGAGATGAGGCAGTCCTGGCCTCCAGTGAGAGGAAGTTCCAAAGTCTGGGATCAGCAACAGAGACGGCTCTTTCATGTGTTCTTGTGAGATGTACCTGTGAAGGTGACAGGATGGAAAGAAAGGCCTCTTCTGATGAGCCAGTTCATACTGTGAGATTCAATCTTTGAGGTAGCTTGGACCCAGGCCATTTTGTGCTTAGTAGGCTAAGGTCAGCACCTTGAATTGTGCCCATTAGCTGATGGGTAGCCAGTGGAGCTTCTTTAGTAGGGGTGTAATGTGATCTCTGTGACCCACTCAAGTCAGCAATCTGGCCGCTGCATTCTGGACCTATTGAAGTTTCCTAAGACTTTCCATTGGTAGCTCCACATACAGTGCATTACAGTAGTCCAGATTTAGGAGTCTTGCAGGTCATTTAATGCAGCTTTAAAGTAAAAAACAAATTTACAAACAAATTCATCAATTTGTCAGAAAAATTGTAAATTCATTTTTATGATTCATTGACCTTGATAAATCACAGATCAAAACAAACCACAATTTTTCAAATTTGTTCCAATCTCTAGTCCAAACTTTACTTTCTTAAGTTCAGTGGTGCTGTAGAGTAGATACGTGTTCCTTCTAGCAACAAATGTCTACACACTAACTGCTCACAAAGTACTGTGTTGCTTCTACATCTCTGGCTAGCTGGTATTACTCACTGGTTCTAGTTTTATGTGTGAGTTAAGAGCATGGGGTAAGATGGCACAATTTATTCTAATTTTCATGGAAGGAGTGGCGAGTTGCATATAGGATAGCAAGATCGCCTATGGCAATGGTGCTGAAACTTTGATACTCCAGATGTTTTGTACCACAACTCCCAGAATTCCAAGCCTATACTGCCAATGACAATGGGCTGTGGGAGTTGTGGACCAAACATCTGGAGTGCCGAAGGTTCACCACCACTGGCCCATGGCAACCTTCCACAGACTGTTGCTTTATCCAGGGACACCCTCAGATGTTTTAAACTAAAACTCCCTTAATTCCTATCCTTTATTCTTATTACTTGGGGATGATGAGGGTTGCAATCCAACAAGATGGGTGTGGGGAGGAAAATGTTTGTGGAAGATTGGTGTAAGCATCAAAGAATATTTCTGTGATACGACTGTCGTGTTGGTAAGTAGGTACAATTGGTAAGTAGGTACAAGCACTCAACATGCTGTTTCTGACAGATGTGTACATACTACACACCCAATGGAGCCCCCAAAATGCAGACAGCTGTCTGGAGTTATTTCAGCTGTTTGTGGCAGCTTCAAGATAAGGTCTTTGATAAACCTAATCATTCCTTATTCATGGTCATGCCATCCACAAGTGTTTCAGATGACAAAAAAGATACCAATATAGGATTATGGTATTATTATTGATTATTGATTATTATAAATAAATCATGGAAGAACCTATCATTTTCCTGCGACAGTACCTAAGCTCAGAGTCAATAAGGAATCAGGATGGGTGAGGTGAAATATGGTACTATTACACCTGCTAATAAAAATATGTTGTTTTTTTAGAGTGAGTCATGGCAATACAGTGCCACTGGCATGACTGTACTCATTTCAAAACATGTTCAAACAAAATGGGATATTCTCTTTATGAGCTTCTCCAGCTGAGGAGTGGCTGACATGACCATGCATTATCTCTTTCCACCCAACCTCCAATTTCCCATTGAACCAAACGATGAATGTATCATATAGTTTCAACAATCTTCATGAGAAGATTTCCTAAGGCCCTGGCAGAGAGTTTTTTCCCCGTGTCCAGAGAGAGAAGACGAGTACGGTGTCGTAGGCAAAGAGCCTACAAATGAAACTGCTTAGGGGGTTAGAGTAGTGTTGCTGAATATATCCTGGAGTTCCTTTAGGTCTTTCATCAGGGAGTCACCTGGCAGCCCTTCCTGGGAATTGTAACTAGGAGTTTTGCTTCCTGAGAGATGTGCTCTGTTGCTTAAATTTTGGTCACATGAGAAACACGTGAGCAGGAGAAGATGGAGAAATGGGATGGAGCACCTGGGTCTGTTGTGCATAGTGTTCTTCCTGGTGAGCAATGGCTCTAGGCCAGTGATGGCGAACCTTTGAGAGACCAAGTGCCCAAACTGTGATTCAAAGCCCACTAATTTTTCACAAAGTGCCAATACAGCAATTTAACCTGAATACAGGTGGCTGTGAAGGGGTGATGTCGGGTGCCTACAGAAAGGGCTCCGAGGGCCACCTTTGGCACCCGTGCCATAGGTTCACCAACCCTGCTCTAGGCCATGCCATCCTGGGGTGGATAGGTTCATGCCCCTCTGTGATACCCACTTCCCCTCCCTTGCTTGGCAGGTGGCCACTCCTCTATTCCCAAATCCATAAAATTAATACAAGTGTCAGTAAGAACAACAAGGTTTACTAAACCAGGGAAAGGCAAGTCAATGTTGAACAACCTAGTCCACAGGTCATATTCGGGGCTTGCTAGCTTCACTAACCTTGAGTCAGTCTCTTTTCCTCTGCTCCCCCAAGTTACCAACCCTGGGGGATTAGAGCCTACTGTCCTCTCTAACAGCGGGTGCCAGGTACTTCCAGCACTTGAGGCCTGCAGAAGCAAGGACCTGTATGCCTCTAATGAGAGCAGGGCAAACACACTGCATAAATTCAGCCCACTTGTTGAGCGCCACAAGGCTGCCGATTGCTGCTGTGCCTCCTGGAGGCTGCATAGACAGTCCTCTGGGATTGTCACCTCCGGCACCACCGCTGGGTCAGGGTTGTTTCTCCCTCACAGATCCTCTGAGATGATTGGGGCTGTGCCTGGAACGTCTCTCATCCCTCTCCATTATTGATGTTTGAGTCCCTCACTTTTAGGAATCCTAACCAGCTTCCTGAGCCAGGGGCCATCTTTCACTGGATGGTCACACTCGCTGGTTGTGTGTGGTTGATCCTCTTCCACCTCCTCAGCTTGAAGAGCTTCCCTCAGCTTCTCCAGAGCATCTTCGCAGGTCCCTTCCTCCTCATGCACTCCTAGGCACAGCTACCCTCTCTTCCACCTCCTTCACTTCCTCCAACATCTCCCTTACAGCCTCTGGTTCCCAATCTCCCATTGTCGCCTTTCTCCTCCTATAGAGGATCCCATCCCTGGACTTTTCAGCAGGAAGGGTTTCTGTTTGAGTTGCACTGCCTTCTGAGATGGCAGTGAATACCATCGGGGTCTCTTTCCTTGCCTCCTATAGGACAGCCTCATCGTTTGTGTCCTCCTGTGGCTTGGATTTGTTTTGCACAATCTCCCTTAATTATGCGGGTATAGCACCCTCTTGGGTCCCTGGGCAGGGGTTAGATGCCCTCCACATATTCTCTAATAGAAAATACTAATTTTTAGAAATATTCTTGTAAAAACAAATATATACAGTATATCTGGAAGTTGAGACATGGCAAGTGGACTTCTTTATCTTGAGAAAGAGAAACATTTCGCTGCTTATCCAAACAGCTTCATCAGTCTGAAGAAAGCTAGTTGTGAGTCCTCCACCTTATAGTCTGCTTTGACCTCTTGTCACCGTGGTCTGAAATAGGTTCATAAGATGAACAATGGCTTGAATAGGCTCATTAGGTAGACAACAGTATCCATAGCCTTAAGGTGAACAATGGCCTAAGGTGCTGAAACCCATAAAGTTTGGGTCATTAGCTATAGCCTTGGTGGTGAAGGCCTTTTTATTTGTCTGGGTGTTGTTGAAAGCACAACCTTATACGTAGCAGACAAACTGTGCCTGAGCCCCCCCCCCCCTCTGTTGAGAGAGGGATTTTCAAAGCTCACGTGAATGGCTTCCCTGACCCCTCTCTCAAACCACGTATCAGAGAAGATAGGTGGTTTGAGAGATGGGTCAAGGAAGCCATTCAACAATACCAACAATACCAATAGCTGTTTGGATGAGCAGCGAAACGTTTCAGTCTCTCAAGAAAAAGAAGTCCAGTTGCCATGACTTAACTTCCAGATAAAGTCATCTGGATGACTGAGAATCTTCACAGGCATATACAATATATATTTTGCCCAGTCTTGAGTCTCAGGAAATGGAAAGACGCCCTGTGATGGACAGCTCAAGGTCACCTTGGCATACTGTTGGGTATGGAGAGGCCAGCACTGAGACAAGAGCACTCGGTGGTTTTTAAAAATATTAATATCAATCAAATGAAGCCGGAGCCAGACATTTCATATGATTGGAGGAATAATAGCAGCCATTTATCTACTACTTCCTGCTTCACTACCACTTAATAGCCAGGTGTGTGTGTGTGGGGGGGGAGCACTGTGGGCCATGTGGATGCTGAGAATTCAGCCTTTTTAAACTTATTGGGGAGGCCTGCAGGACTGCTGGCAGACCTAACAAATCCCCCACATTGTAACCCACTCTAAGTATAGGAAAAGGGTGTTTGACTCACAGAGAGTCCATTATCGCTTGATTTGTACCAAGAATATTCGCTTGAACTTCTTGCATAGCATAGTTATATCTAGAGATGTTGGCATCTGGGGGACAAGGCACTGCCTCCCACCCACTCTTCCTTGAGGCATGAACACATTCAACAAGAAAAAAAATAAAGGGTCATCGTGTGCCCACCCCCAGCCCCATCAATAGAAAGAGAAAGTTTCTGATTTCAAAGGAAAGAGCAAACAGATCTAGGAGGATTTATTTTCCTAACACTCATCTTTAGATTGTGGTGACCTCTAAATCTTGGGAGCAAAGCCCTAGTTGACTGACACTAAGCTACCACCCCGTTGCACAGAAAGGTTGCTGGAGGTGGAGCAGGAGAGAATGAATGGGAGAAGCCCACCTGCAGACACCCTAACTCTCCTTATCAGCTCCTCCATGTTCTCCTTGGGCAGCTCCACCCTTTTGGTGAACTAGCAATCTCACATGCAAATCTAACACATGGCCATGTGGGAGGGGGGATGATGCCCTCCACCGAATTGACTTGCATATTTGTTTTCCTATGTCACTAACCAATTAGATGGGGTCATCTTCCTGTGGATAGAAGAAAGGCCTCTCTTTCTCTCCCCTCCCCCCCCAATTTCGTTACATCCATAACCAACTCTTCATGACTCCATGTCCATGGAGTTTTCTTGGCAGGAATACTGGAGTGGCTTGCCAGTTCCTACTCCTTGCTCCTACAGCATCTGGTATTCCTGGGTGGTCGCCCATCCAAGTACTAGCCAGGGCCAACCCTGCTTAGCTTCTGAAAGCAGGCAAGATCGGATGTGCTTTAGGGCGTCTAGGCAACTCTTTTCTTCCCTCTAGCTACACTTATTTACTGCCTTTGTTTGTTAGCCCTTCTCTTCTCCCCTCCCCCAGTTGTTGTCCCCAGGGAGGGATACAGATTAAGCCTTCTCTTATGGATTCTCTCCAGCCACGAAGGACTGAGAAATCCATCTCTTGCTACCTTTTAATCTTCTTTCTTCTCCTAACTTCTAATCCTTGATGGAGAATGCTGAATAGTGAGTAAAACATATTTTCCCCCACATTCCTCCCCCCCCCAACCTAAAGGTAGCCTCCTCCTGAGTATTACAAAAGGAGACTTGTTGCTCAATTCTGACTCTAATTAGCTGATTGTCTGTTGCAGGTTTAAAAGGACTCGGGCACTTCATAAAGTGTAGAACACAGGCAAGGCTTTTATACTGTAACTGCAACTTCTTCAAATGCAATGTTTTATGAGGTGGGGATGCTGAGGCCCATGTCTTCCACAAGGAGGCTTCCTGCCTTCCCCCCAGCACATCCATCCATTATACTGTATATTTTTTTAATTCCTTCAGAAAAAAAATGAAGAAGAAAGATGCCAGAAATTGGAAAAGTTACCTTTGGGGGCTACAACACGGGGAGTTGTATTCCAATAATAATAATAATAATAATAATAATAATAATAATAATAATAATAAATAAATAAACAAACAAAGTCTTCCAAATGCTGGCCCCACATGTCTTTTCATGGTGCAGTGGCTAAAACTGTGCTCACGACCTGGGGTTCAGTCCCAGGTAGCCGGCTCATGGCTGACTCAGCCTTCCATCCTTCTGAGGTCGGTAAAATGAGTACCCAGCTTGCTCAGGTGGGGTGGGGTGCAATGTGTAGCCTTCATTACTGTAATTAAACTGTAAACTGCCCAGAGACTACTTGAAGTGGTATGGGGCAGTAGATACACTTTTTGCTTTGCTTTTTCATTGACAAAAAGCAAGGAACCCAGAAATACCCCCGAGTTACTGCACCACAGGCATAAAATATGAAAGGAACCTTTGCTCATCTCTCTGTGTGTGTGTGATGGACAGCTCAGCTCAGAACTCCCCGCCCCCCTTGCCTTGGACGTCTTGGTCTGCTGGCCTTCCAAGACAGGTTGGTGCTTTTGCATGTGAGCTGTCTCCAAGTGTTTTAAGCATTCCCAAAGCATGCCCAGCATTTGCTTTTAGTGGGTTGTAAATGACTTTAAACTGGGCTGTATAAAATCACTAAGTGCCAACATTTACTTAAGGCACCAGGGGATAAAATAAGAGCTTTTTTCTGCCCCCATTGGAATGCAGCCTGTGCCTCTCACCTGGCTGAGTCAGTGAAAAGGGGCCTGTCTCCTTGCTCTACAACAGAGTGCCAACGTTGCTGGACCCTTCCTCCATCGGCAGGAACGGAACTGTTCAAGACAGGGGAAAAAAGGCTTTTTGGTATGCTTCCAAAAATCATCCCCAGCTATTTTTCACATTTCGGGTCAGACTTAGATGCCCGGTGCAGCCTGCCCAGCAGGCATGGGACCCTTCATTTAGGTAGCATGAGCTCTGCTGTCTGGAAGCAATCCAGAAATGGGCTGGCAAGTCTTGGCTGAACCCACCAGAAGGATTCCCTAGCTGCCGTTCTGGGCTAGGTTTGTGTTAGCATTGGGGAGAACCATAAGAACATAAGAACATAAGAAGAGCCATACTGGATCAGGCCAAAGGCCCATCTAGTCCAGCTTCCTGTATCTCATAGTGGCCCCACCAGATGCGTCTGGGAGCGCATGAAACTAGATATCTGTCTCCTGATAACACTCCCCTGCATTTGGTCCTTGAAGGACCCTGGTTTTAAGCCTGGAGATTACACATCTCCCTCATGGTTTGTAACCTGTGATGGACTTTTCCTCCAGGAATCTGTCCAATCCCCTTTTGAAGGCATCCAGGCCAGATGCCATCACCACATCCTGTGGCAGGGAGTTCCATGGACTAACAACACGCTGGGTAAAAAAATATTTTCTTTTGTCTGTTCTTACTCTCCCAGCCCTCAATTTGAGTGTATGTCCCCTAGTTCTGGTATTTTGTGGGAGGGTGAAGAGCATCCTTCTATCCACTTTACTCATGCCCTGCATTATTTTGTACATCTCATTCACATTCTCCCCTCAGACGGTCATCCCAACCATGGCAGAATGTCCCCTCTCTCCCAGCTGTCGTGTCCTAGCACACTCCTCAAATTAACTGCAGAAGGTGCTAGGCTGAGTGGTCCCCCAGCAGCACCGTCCATCAACCCATACCAATGAGGCAGGCTTTATGGGCCCCAGTGAACATCAGCTGCCAGCGTCTCTAGTTGGGCCAAGCACTACCCAGGTGGGGTTGGGGTTGGGGGGTGGATTTTGAACTAATGTTTCTGCCTTGCTGCTTCTTGGCATCCATCTTCTAGCTTGTTTCTGGGGCGGGAGGAACAGAAAGTGCTGAGCACAAAGGAAGCCGCCCATCTGTCTCAGAGGCATGATGGCATGGAGAAGGTAGGGAGTAAGGGAAGTATAGAGAGGCGGTGTGTGGGGTACTTTGGAGGAAGGGAAGAGGAACAGGCATGAAGCTGGGCAGTTATGTGTGCCTGCGCATGTGCATGTTTGTGTAGCTGTAAGGAAAGCTACCATGGATCTTGAGACTACAGGAGATTACTGCTCCTTGCCCTATCGAGGGCTTAGAAATCATCTTTTTGGCCCGTCCCAAATGTTGGTTCCCACCTCTAGATTGTGGGGCATAGAGGCGAGTCCTGCTAGACTTCCGCAGCCAGAAAGGCTGCCTTGTATACAAAATGGGGGTGTTTTGGCAGTGCAAGTCAAACACCAAAGAACAGCACAAGCCTGCATCTGGCTAGCTGCCTTCCTGCCCCACTGTCCTACAGGCTTAGAGGGAGAGAAACTGAAGCCCCCTGGCAAATCAGGATTCTAGCCTGACGTGGAACTGGTCACTGTCCAGAGCATCACAGGCTGCATGTCTCCAGTCTTGTTTGTAACAACAACAGTAATGAAGAACTTCTTCTAATGGAAAAGTGAAGCAGATGGTGTCACATGTAGCCAGCCTGGCACAGGAATTGAGCAGTAGGGTGGAGAGGCGCTTTGCACGGCGGGCACTGTGCCGAGCCTAAACCCTGCTGCTGCATCTTCTGGGAAGGATTCCTGGCATTTTGCAGAAGAACAGGCAGCAAGTGCTGGACAGCAGGGAACCATTTGCCTCTTGATCTTCTCCTTTCCTATCTGGCATTTCAGGATGCCAACAGGCCCCAGACTAAGGGAGGAAGAGCCTTCCCAGAGTGCCTTCAAATGGGATTTTGAGGGTCCAATGTACAACCACCCATCCCTTGTTCTTTGCAGTTGGAGGGTCTGAGCAATGGGCGGCGGGTGGGGAGTTATTAGAACCCTCCGGGATCCTAACTTTTCAAGGGGCTCAGCCATACATGCCTGCTCCAAGGCAACCCCACAGTGGAGCAATGGGGGCTAGGGTCTGGAGGCTACAGTTAGAGTCATAGAAAACGGAGGTGTAACCCACTTGATCTTGCTCAGAACTGGTCATCCCAAATCTAGGAGCACTTTTGTGGTGGAAGGAGAACTTGACTTGCAAATGGTGAAGACAAATAGCTCTTTCTCTGGTGTTCATCATTCCCACTGTCCACAGTGCTTCACAGACCAGAGTAAACAGCTAGATGCCTGTAGCTCCTTGTCCCAAGGTGATCACAGTCTGTCAGGGATGACTAGAAGAGGAGAGGAGGCTGTAGCTCAGTTGTAAAGTCCCAGGTCCAGTTCCTGGCTCCAGCTAGGACTTAGAATGTGACCTCTGTCCAAAGTACTCAAGAGTAGCCATCCACCAGTGTCAGCAGTACTGAACTAGAAGGACCAATGAGTTAGGTAGAGCAATACTGAGTATGGGCAATACTGATCCAGCTGTAATTTACTGTAGACAATCCAGACCTTAATGGGCCAGTACTGAGTGAAACCATACTGAGACAGCTGTTTATCAGTGAAGGCAATACTGAACACAATAAATTAGATGGAATGAGGGACCAAGGTAGACACTGTTGTTAGTTGTCTACCAGTTTAGATGTCCTATGATACGTAAGGTCTGTTGTATACACAATACAGCAGAATGGAGATTGACGGTGGGTCTGACTCCACCATAGAATCACTGTGAGTTAAACTACCAGGTCCAAGGAGCGATGTGATAGTTGGGGTATGCTATCATCCACCAGATCAAATACTTGAGGGGGACCTTGAAATGAGGAGACAAATCATGGGGGTATCTAAGAGTAATAGGATAGTAATCATGGGGGACTTCAATTATCCCCACATTGACTGGGCCAATGCGAGCTCAGAGCAAGAAAGAGAAACCGGGTTTCTTGACATGCTGAATGACCGTGCCTTAGAACAACTTGTCATGGAACCCACCAGAGAACAGGCAACTCTGGATCTAATACTGTGTGATACTCAGGTCCTGGTCAGGGATGTGAATGTCACTGAGCCTCTGGGGAATAGTGACTAATCTGCAATCTCCTTTGCCATGCATGTCGGGGGAAGAGTGTCATGCAAATCAGACACAAAAACCCTTGATTTCTGAAAGGCAAACTTCCCTCAGATGAGGAAACTAGTTAGAAAGAAATTGAAAGGGAAGGTAAAAAGAATCCAATCATGGAGCCTGTTTAATACGACGGTAATAGAGGACCAGCACAAGTACATACCACAAAGAAAGAAGAGCTCATCTAAGTCCAAGAGGGCGCTGGCATGGTTAACGAGTGGAATTAGAGAGACTCTAAAGCGCAAGGAGAGGTCTTTCCGCAAATGGAAATCCTCCCCAAATGAGGAAAATAAAAAAGGAACACAAACTCTGGCAAAAGAACTGTAAGAAGATGATAAGAGAGGCAAAGAAAGATTTTGAGGAACGCATGGCTAGCAATATAAAGGGAAATAATAAAAGCTTCTTTAAATATATCAGATGTATAAAACCTGCCAGAGAACCAGTTGACCCTCTGGATGGTGTGGGAGGAAAAGGGGAGGTAAAGGAGGACTTGGAAATTGAAGAGAAATTAAATGAGATCTTTGCATCTGTCTACTCTACACGACAGAAGCCCTTGGGCAGATTCCGCTGCCTGAACTGCTCCTCTTGACTAAAGAATTAAATCAAATACAGGTTAAAATGGCCACAGTGCTGGAGGGCTGGAGGATAGCGGATATCACCCCAATTTTTAAAAAAGGAAGGAGGGGGGACCCAGAAAACTACAGGTCAGTTAGTTTTACGTCTATCCCAGGGAAAATGGTTGAAAGCCTCATCCAAGAGAAAATCTTAAAACACATAGAAAAACAAACCTTGCTGAGAGAAAATCAGCATGGCTTCTTTAAGGGTAAGTCTTGCCTGACAAACCTTTTAGAATTCTTTGAAAAGGTCAATAGGCATGTGGATTTGGATGAACCGGTGGATATAGTCTGGATTTTCAGGAGGCTTTTGACACAGTCCCTCATCAAAGGCTTCTGGGAAAATTGCACAGTCATGGGATAAGAGGGCAGGTCCTCTTATGGATTGAGAACTGGTTAAGATCCAGCAAACAAAGAGTAGGTGTCAATGGGAAATTTTCACAATGGAGAGAGGTGAAAAGTGGTGTGCCCCAGGGATTTGTCCTGGGACCGGTGCTTTTCAATCTATTCATTAATGACCTGGAGACAGGGATAAGCAGTGAGGTGGCAAAGTTTGCGGATGACATGAAACTTTTCCGTGTGGTAAAAACCAGAGAAGATTGTGAAGAGCTCCAGAAGGATCTCTCCAAACTGGGGGAATGGGCTGAGAAATGGCAAATGTGTTTTAATGTAGCCAAATGTAAAATAATGCATATTGGGGCAAAAAATCCAAACTTTATCTATCAACATGGGCTCTGAGCTGTCTGAGACGGATCAGGAAAGAGATCTTGGTGTGTTGGTGGACAGCTCAATGAAGGTGTCTACCCAATGTGTGGCAGTGGTGAAGAAGGCCAATTTCATGCTAGGGATTATCAAAAAGGGGATTGAAAATAAAGCAGCCAACATTATAATGGCATTATACAAAACAATAGTAAGGCCGCACCTGGAGTATTGTGCACAATTCTGGTTACCGCATCTCAAGAAAGACATATAGTGGAACTGGAATAGGTGCAGAAGAGAGCGACTAAAATGAATACTGGGCTGGGGCACCTCCCTTATGAGGAAAGGCTAAAACATTTGGGCCTCTTTAGTCTGAAAAAAAAGGCACCTGAGGGGGGAAATCATTGAGGTGTACAAAATAATGCAGGGCATGAGTCAAGTGGATAGAGGGACACTCTTCTCCCTTTCACAAAATACCAGAACTACGGGGACATACACTAAAATTGAGGGCTGGGAGAGTAAGAACAGACAAAAAAATTACCCAGCGTGTTGTTAGTCTGTGGAACTCGCTGCCATAGGATGTGGTGACGCCATCTGGCCTGGATGCCTTCAAAAGGGGATTAGACAGATTCCTGGAGGAAAAGTCCATCAGAGGTTACAAACCATGATGGAGATGTGTAATCTCCAGGCTTAAAACCGGGGTAGTTCAAGGGCCAGATGTAGGGGAGTGGTATCAGGAAACAGATATCTAGTCTCACACACTCCCAGAAGCATTTGGTGGGGCCACTGTGAGATACAGGAAGCTGGACTAGATGGGCCCTTGGCCTGAGCCAGCATGGCTCTTCTTATATTCTTATGTACTGAGGTGGATGGACCAATGGTCTGACTCAGTAGAAGGCAGCTTCCCATGATAATTTTGGTCTGCTTTTCCATAAGGATGAGGCACCCACTGAAAGTAATTCAGGGTTGTGGGTGCCCTGATTACCTGCCTAGATAGATCGCACATCACATAGCATTGTGGTAAACCCTGTGGAACTTCCTCTGCTGTTGCCTGATAGGCGGCCTGGTCCCCGGTGCTACTGTATCAGAAGAGCCTTTCTCAAGCAGCCCCAAGAAGCTGGCCTGTAAAACATTGCACAGCTGTCAGCACTGGCAGCTGTTGCCTTGCCTCCATCCATTCTGATGGGGTCACCTTGGTGATTTGCCAGCACCCACAGAGAAGCTGGTGGCAGCTGGTTAAGGCTAGACACTCTGACTCTCCCTTTACCTCCTGGAACCTCGCTGCCTCCCATGGTTGCTGCCTCCTGGCTTGCTTCTTCACCAGGAACGCTTGCCCATGTACACTCCCACCATCTAGTCTTGCATTGGCTACACTTGCTGCCTGTAACCGATCCGATGCATGCTAGAAACAGCAGAAACTCTCTCTCTCTCTCTCTCTCTCTCTCTCTCTCTCTCACACACACACACACACACACACACACACACACACACACACACACACTCTCTCTCTCTCTCTCTCTCTCTCTCTCTCACACACACACACACACACACACACACACACACACACACACACACACACACACACACACACACACACACACACACACACACACACACACACACACACACACACACGCACTTCATACAAAGCTCCCCGTGATTAGGGCTTGATGGAGAAAAGGACACTAATTGCCAACCGGGCTTTGGCCTCCTATCATTCAGGATCATGCAGCTGCTGTTACGGTATGTCCTGAGTACGAGTTCCATTTAGGCGTTTCATAGCGCAGCTGGTGAAGGCTGAACATGGGATCGTATCCAGAAGAGCCGGGAAAGGATGCATGGACACAGGAACAGGTTTTGTGGCAAAGGCATTGCAACTGGTGGCTAAAAATAGCAGGGTCATTAGACAGGACGAACATGGAAGGGAATGTGTGCATTACCACCCAGGCTTAATCAGTGCTGTGTTACTGATATTGTATGACACTTACAGACACACAGATATCAAAAAAGAGTGCTAGGCTTCATCTTCCAGACTGGTCTTGCATTTTACAAGCAGAGCGAGGCCAAACCTGGGTGGAGTGTTTTCATGGGAGATGTTGATCCAAAATTTGACACCAAAAGTTGCTGGGCTGGAGCTCATGGGGAGTTTCAGCCTCAGGTATAAATGCACCAAAGAGGGCTGGGCTTGGATGGAGAGGCATCTCTGTGGCATCTTGAAGAGCTACTGTCACTCACTGGGTTGACATTTATTCAGAGAGAAATAAACATGTTCTCATGATTGCTTGTAAGCATCTGAGAGGCAACTGGTTGATCACTGGCTGAACAGAATGATGGACTAAAGAGTCCTTTCTTTGACCCTGAAGGGACCTTCTTGTGTTCTTTGATAGGTCAGAAGGATCTCCTGACACACCTTCCAGAGACCAGCTATGAAAGAACAGGGGGTGCTAATTCTTATGTGGCCGCAGGGGTGGGTGTGGGTCCGTGAAAGTTGCCCTTGTTTTAAACTCAGGATGGGTCTTCACTGCGCTGCTGGAGGTGATCGGCAGACTCTTAGTCCCATAATATGCCATGCCTGGGGATAATGAGAGTTGTGGTGTGACATGCCTGTGGGGCATTCAGTGGTGAAAAGTTAATCTAGGATTATAATTTCTTACCTCTCTTTTTATTATTATTATTATTATTATTATTATTATTATTATTATTATTATTATTATTATTATTATTATTATTATTATTATTATTATAAATACCAAGCACAGTCAATCAAAATTATAAAAACATTGAATAGTTTTATATAACTGTGAGATGGCATGTCCTCAAGAAAAAGTGAGGCTATGAAAATTCCTACATGGTGTTGATCCCATTGTACCATTTAAAAATACAAGAGGAGGGAACGGTAAACACAGAAATAAAGGAAGAGGCACAGAAACAAAGGAAGAGGTGGAAGGGCTTTGGGGAACATAAGAAATAAAAGACTGGGGAGAAGAGGTAGAGAGAGTAAAAAAAAGAGCGGGAAAAGCTGGAGGACAAGGAGGAAGAAAGCGAGGAGTTACCTCCAGTATGGTGGTGGATAGAGACAGAAGATCCTGAGAGACATCAGATGGTATGGATGAAGTTACCTTTAGAGAATATAGAGAGAAGAGCATGCCACAAATCGGAGAGTACACCACAAATCGTCGTATTTGGGGGGGGGGGAGTGCTCCAGGAATTAAAGAGGAGAGAAAGAGAGTCTAGATTGAGTATAGGAGTGTTGCCTTTAGATCCCTGGAGGAGAGAGAGGAAACCCCATGGGTGAGACCAGGACTGAGTGGGATCCCAGAGGGGCAGTGGGCACGTCAGCCTTGCTGTAGGTAGGACCACTTGCCCTGGATACCGGAAACCCATCCACAAGCCTACAGATTGGGAGAGCTTTGGACTCCATCCCCTCACACTGAGAGACTACCAAACATTCACAAGAGGTGGAGATTCGTTGAATGTTACTGACAGAGAATGTTGAACAGTTTGAAGTTGTTGTTCATGATACTTGTTCTGTTAAATAAAAGTTCTGTTGCAAAGAATGAGCCTCCTGTGATGAGTGAGCCCAAGACAGAAGTACCACATCTCAATAACAGTTATAAGTTTTCACAACCCCCCCACAAGTATCTGCTAAATATCAGCTCAATATACATGATGTTCCTAATACTGCTGGTTTGTTTTTGCTTTGTTTTTTGTAGCTCTGATGGTGTTATTTCTGAGAGGTGCAACTGCTTGCAATATTGTGTGAAATTTCTTGACATTGTTCCCAAACCCCCAATGATTATGGGGAACACTGAAATATGTTTCACCCACAGTCAAGATGTTTTGATTGTGAGGTCTCTGTATTTTGCTAGTTTTTCCAATTTGTTGGCCTCTACTCTGGCATCACTTGGAATTTCAATATCAATGATCCAGATATTTCTTTGTTCTGTTACTACTATGTCTGTTATGTTGTGCTTGAGGTCTCTGTTAATTTATTTTCAAATTGTTGTTTCTTATATTGAACCTCTGTTTCTCTTGTTTTCAAAGTCTTCTCTGTTTTCACTCCCTTAGGTACTTTTCCTCTGCTTGTACTAATATAATAATTATGCTTCTTTTTTTCATCCTCTACTACTTGCTGTATTTGCAGTAATCTGCTGCCTCCAATTGTTCATGGTAAACATAACCTGTCCATGTCATGTTTGGATGTATTGCATTGGATCCAATTTTTAAAATTCATTTTGGTTCTAATCTATAGTATTTTTCCAGCTGAGTATCTAATTACTGGAACTGCCCACATGTTTATGGCTTTGATTGCATTTCCACCATTCAATTTTGATTTTAAGACTTTTCCTCACTCTTTTGATGCATTTTGTTTCTGTCAGTTCTTTCACATTTGTGTGCAGGATATCATCTGCTTTTAGTATTCCAAATACTTTTAATATACCTCATTTGACAGTGAATTTATAATATCACAATTGTAACTCTATTCCATCTAGCTTTTAGATCTTGCCACATTGTATAGACAGAGCTCCACATTTGTCAATTCCAAATTTCATTTGAATATCTTCAGTAAATACTGTATTTGCACTACATATGAACTGTGATTCTATCTCCGTGGGACTTTTTTATGTACTGTATAGTTTTAGGTCATCCATGTATAACAGATGATTGATTTTGCCAGCTTGTTTTGAAAGATGGTAGCCCAATCCAATTTTATTTTTAAAATATTGACTTGGAATGAATGAGATGTTGAAGAATAGTGGTGACAAAGAAAGCCCCTTGCAATAGCCCTCTTTCGATGCTAACTTTCCCAATTTCTTCACCATAGGATAATGATACTGATGATGATGAATTAGGGAAGAATGAACAAAAACAGGTAACTTAATCTTTCTGGACTTGTGATTTGGGACAGGTTTGCTGTTTCTTTAGCCTGTGTTTCCCCCTTGATGGGTTTGACAGCAAGAGGCATCTACACCTGACTTGACAAGGTCGTGTGGGATTGGTGGCCACACTACAAACTAAACCCAGGGGCAGCAGTAAAGTAAATTCAGGTGCTGGCGGCATTCAAGTGCTGCAGGATCGGCTGCTCCTTCAGCTACAGGGAGGCAATGTGAGGCAGCCTGTCTGCCCGGCAGCTGTCCTCTGCCTACTTACGTTGCCCTGCCTCTGGCTGTGCCGTTTCCCCCAAGCCACCCTGACGTGCGAGCAGCTGGTTAGTTTTCCACACGTTGAATCGATGGCTAAAGGTGCGGCAATCGTTCACAAACGGCTATTGACAAAATATGAGCAAATCCATTAAAGCGTCCGCTCTGTAACAAGCACCCACCTGATAATTTGATTCTCTCCTCCCTTCTCCCCAAAGCTGGCGTGACACAATCAATCCTGCCACTTGCAGGCCGTTTCATTACGGGTAGAGCCTTGTCTCACATCCGGCCCAGTGGCTCCAATCAACACACACGGCAAGGGAGCTGGTGGTAGTCTAGAGAAGACGAATGCCAGCAGGTACTCCCTCTTTTTATCCATAGGCATGAAAGCCATCTCTGCCATGATGCTCGCACACACAGGCAGTGTCGCAGTAACCTCTTCAGCATAGAAGGCTATGGTGTGTGTCCCCACACATTTCACGTGAGCACACAAACATACAGAGAGAGATGTGCTCATGCATGTACTTTTTGCCCTCTTCTTAGTGGCATTCCGCACACTCGTATCCTGAAATCCAGTAGACTGGGCCCATGGAATCAGCAGGGACTTGGTGAGTCAACTCCAATGTCAGTTCCATTGATTCTGTGGGCCTCCTCGGGTTGTGACTTACTGCTATGGATTTCAGCCATAATAACATTAATCAAAGAGGTGTGACTGTAATAAGATTCTATTAAAGTTCTATCTCACTTCACAGAACTCTTTTCTCGGCTTAGACCAGATCAGTTTCCTCTCCCTGCCTCTCTCTCTATGTATAGGAGACTCTGTGTGTGTGTGTGTGTGAGAGAGAGAGAGAGAGAGAGAGAGAGATCGTATTAAATCTTACTGGTCCTATAATGATTTAACTTTTACAATTTTGTAGAACAAGGACATTCTATAAAACCTCCAAAGCTTGCAAATTAATCTGTAACTAGTGTTACCTATTGTCGAGCTGAAAGATTTACACAGATCTTACTGTCACCTTGTAGGAAGCAGGCCCTGTTAAAATGGAAGCCATTCTGTATAATTAGTTGTTGCAATTAGTTGATGTTTATCAAATAGACATGTCTGGCAAAGGAACTCTCTCTCCCTGCCCCTCCTCTTTCCCCTCTGCAATCAAGTGGTTATTTGTAGTCCTGAGTTGTTGTTATCATCAAGCAGAAAGGGTTTCTTTTAATTAATCAAGGACCTAATCTCTGTTGTGCATCTGTATGCCTTGGGGAGACCTGACCTAGCTTCCTAGAGCTTAAAGATTAAGTGACAGCTCATTGGCAGGCAACTAGGAAATAGTTTGTTGTGTGGGATAATTTTGAATAATCGTCCTTAGAAATTTGGAAAAATTTGGAAAGAATATTCAGAACACTTCATAGTGACCTAAGATGAGCGGTGCCAGGGCAAGCCAACTAGTCCAGCAGTCAGTGCCTGCAGATAGTCCACCAGCAGGTCATGGGACAACCAGATCCTCCATCTTCCCTTTTCCAGAAAGTGCTATACATAGATGTCTGCTCTTCTACCCGTGGTATGTACTAGTAGTCATGACTAGGTGCAACTGATGGCTGTTGTGTCTCATGAAATTTTTAACCCACTTTTAAAGCTGGTCGGGTTGGCAGCCATCACTTCAGACAGGGAATTCCATTGTTTCAGTAGCCCCTCTGTGGGTAAAGACTTCCCTCTCGGGTCTCATGGAAGTAAAGACTAGCACATGTGAAGGGTGCCAAATTGAGGAAGGCTCTTTTACAACAATCTTGTAAAGTAGATCATTATTACCTTCCCTATACTGCACATGTAAAGAGAGAAAGGGGTGTTTGCTTGCCTAAGGCCACAAAGCAAGACTACTAGGTTGTCATCTTGGCTCATACAGCTTAAGTTTCTTTGCCGCAGTATTTCAGCAGCTGCCAGGGCTACACGTTGTCTCTTGTAAATATGTTCCTATTTTAAAATAGAGCACTAATCCTCTTGTTCTTTCTCGGTCTGTGGCTGCCTGAATGATTGGATAATTGTTGCTGCTGTGGGTGCCAGCAAGATGCATGATGCTGAACAAGGCCATCTATAAAGAAGGGTGGCCCATAGTTTTCTAAGAAGCTGGTAAATCACCGAGTGAACCCTGGGAACCTGAAAATTCCAGTCTACCAGAATCTATGTCCATAGCCTTATGGGTTGGGGGATTCTGCCAGCTGTGGTCTACTTTCTTCTCCCGGCTCTGTTTCTGGTTGTGAACATTTCGATGTTCCCTTTTGCAGAGCCCTCTGTAGCTAGCCCGCAAACCATGGGAACTTATGAATAGCTCTTTTTAAAACCTTGGGCATTGAGATATGGGAAGTGGGGGGAGGGGGTGTCTGAATCCGGTGCATCTACTGTGCACCTTCCCATCATCCTGGCCATGGAAGGGGGAAGGGACCGAGACGGTGCTGAGCCTGAGGCACTTGCTCTGGCATTCGGAAATGTTAAGGTTTGCTTGCAAATGCCGTGATACATGATAACGCTGGTATATTCGTGTACACAATTCTTTAAGGCGGCCAAAGGAGACAGGCAGGCATTGCCTTGTAATTGCAGAGTTTAACCTCCCGAGCTAGAGAGGAGAAAGACGCCATTCTGTTATTGTATAGCCGCTTCAGCTGCTATATTACTTGAGGTCTCTTCAGGGAAATGGAGGCTGCCCCGGTTCAATAGGATTTTCTCCAAATTGCTGGAGTAGGCAAGGCAAAGTTATTGTTGCGCCATCGGTGTTATAATCTGTAATCATGAGTTGGTTCAGGAAGAGGAACCCAGCAATAGGCTTTCTTTTGTCATTGCTGAGCCACAATCGGCAGAAGGGAGACGAAGGTCTACTGGTCGAACACTGGATGCCTAGTAGTAACAACAAGATGTAAAATAGTGGGTTAAAGAAACAACAGAAAACCTTTGCAAATATCCTGACCTTGTACCAATCACTTATCTCGACTTAGCCTCAATGTCTCACATTGTAAAATGAGACTATTCACTGGCTACCTTTAACCAGGTCCTTAAGCAGCTCTACTGGCCATTTTGTGAGTTTATAATCAGAATCCGTGATGTATAGTAACTCAAATGTAGATTCGTGTTTATTCATATATTGTATGGCTGATAGAATGCAGTAGGTGGAGTCTCTCCTACCTTTCCATGCCCCTCTGGTCTCACCATACGGATGCAGGGATGGACAGATTATACTGTGTATGTGTAAAAGAGTACAAGCAAATAGGTAGCAAATAGGAGGAAGAGGGGGAAGAAGCCCTGGAGCTACACAAGAAGAAACATTTCTGTTCACAGGGACTGGTATTGGGTCCCTGCATGCATGCAATGGTGACCTTGTCCTCAAGGTTCCATCATGACTGAAATAAAAGTGGTTCCAAATGAAATATGTTAAGCAAATTTTCCTTTATACAAATTCCCATTGGAATGCATTAAAAATGGAGTGATCCCATTTTTATGTTGTACGGATTCTCCCCATAGGCAATTATGTTAAGCAAATTTCCCCTATCTCTGGAATTTTTTATGTTGTACAGAGTTTTTCTATGGGGCGAATCTGTACAACATAAAAATGGTCACGATTAGGGATTTCAATGCATTTCTATGGGAAATTTGTATAAAGGAAAATTTGCTTAACATAATTTCATTTGGAATGAATTAATTCCTTTGTTACCACTGTATCCCCTGCCCCCATTTTATGGCCCACAATAACTCCTGCCAATGCAAGGTGTTTCAGGGGAGTTCTGTGATCTTTGGTGGGGGAAAGGCATTTGAAAATACTTTATTACCCCCAAATTAATGTGACCAATGACATTGTCAGGCTTTGGCAGCAACGTAACATATGGGATAGGGTTTCAGCCAATCTGTCACAAATAAATACTGATATGGATTGTTGAAATGAGTGTCACAGTCATATGCTCAGATGAATGATAATAGAACTGATTAAAGTATACCAACTGAATCAGTTATAATGTGACTACTGTGAAGGCAGTGACAAAATAATAAATTAAATATTACAAATTGATTAAAACATTAATTAACGTGCTCAGCAAAGGGGAAGAGATTCAGGTTCTTATTAAGTGAATGAAAAGATAGCAACGTAATCTTGTAACCTGCCTTCTACTACAGCACAGGTGCTTGAAGAGCAAAAGCTAGGGAGCAGATGAATTAGTCACAAGCCCCAATCTTATCTGACTAATTAGAGGTGAGGAACTATAAACTAAGCATTGTGCCACAGTGGCTATACAGCAGTACAGCAGTGAAGACTCTGCTCATGGCCTGAATTTAGTCCTGGGCTTAGGCAGTCAGGTCAAGCTTGATTCAAATTTCCAACCTTCCCAGGTGGTAAATTTAGTGCCCAACTTGCACTTGGTAGGTGGGGCAATGTACAGCCTGCAAAATAAAATTGCAAACACCCAGAGAGTGCTTGAAACATGATGAAGTGTTTCATAAGCACCCTACTTGGTTTTTTTGCTTTTCACATGTGATGTTTCAGTGCACAGTTTCTGTGGCAGCACATAATTTTTAAGTTGTGGCCCTGAACAGCACCAGTTTTGTGACATATGTTTGGAGGGAATGTAACATTTTCTCCCCCACCCCACCCTTTTTTGTCAATAATAATTCCTGGGGTCCAACCACAATACACTTGCCATTTGTGTGTGTGTTTGTGTGTGATTTCCCCCCCCCCCAGTACACTTTATAATCACAAAATGCTGGGTAGGGGATTCTGGGATTTGTATTACCTCTCCAAGGAACAGTTCCAGGCTCTGAATAGAGGCTTTTGGCTTGGGGAGATGTAAAACCCAGGGTTGTTGATCTTCTTTATTAGGATGGACACCTCAGTGTCAAGGGTTGCCTGTCATATTCTCAGTCACATGGCCACTTCTGCAGATACATTTCTGCGTACACAGATATTAAGTATAAGTCTCCAGAAAGCTCTCCTCCCAAGGAAATTACAAACTTACAATTCAACCATCAGTTCTCTATGCATTCTTGTTCTCTCTGCTTCAGAAGCACTGGGGACATGCACCAAGTCTGGCCATTGTTCCTTCTAGCTGGCTACGGCTGCCTAGGGTTTGGCACCCAAAGGTGGTTACTTCATGTCCTTCTTTGTTCTGTGATTAGTTTTGTACCGTGACAGCGTTGGTCGCGATTACGTGGTTTTGTCCCTGTTTCAGTGTTCCCATGGTTGTGATAACTTGTCTCATAACAAGTGTTACCTCACGGTGTTGTACCGTGACAAACATTGAATTTGTCTAGCTTCCTTTTTCCTTGGGGGGGGGGGTTAAGAAATTCTGTTTTGATATTTCACTTCTGAAAAGTCAAAATTAAAAAAAATACCAGACACAGTTTTCTGAGAGAAACGAATGTTTTGTTGCGTGACAGTTGTTACTACACGGTGTCTTGTCTTGGAACAGAAAGCGGGAACAAAGGGCGCTTTTACACGACCCCTAAAATTCGAGGCAAAGGGCTCCCAGATCCAGAGCTTAAAAATGTTTTCCCACCAGCTCCAGACTTTAAAAAAATTAAGTACGACCACGCCCACCTAAGCGTGTCCCAGCACACTTTTCAAGTACCTGGCCTCCAGGAGGTAAAAAATCTCCAATGCAGATTGTAAAGCTGTGAATGCCGGGCTCCCTCGCCTTCTGTTTGTTTTTTTGTCCCCGCCACCCCTTTAAGAGACAGGAACCACTACGGGGCTGCTGGGGCTGCTTCGACCAACCTGCAGATGGAGGTGAGCCTGCATTTTTTCACCCTTTTTTTCTCCCTCCCCTCATGCAGACAGGAACAATGGAGTGCGGAGGGGTGGGAACACAGGAAGAGCGATAAACCCCCACGATCTCTGGTCCGAATTTAAGTTGTCACCGGATTTTAGAGGTCGCGTAAAGGCGCCCAAAGAGTGACAAGGGAAAACCCTACCCCAGCATCAGGTACAGGTTTGTGACGCTTAGCACCCATTCCGGGGGCATGGTCAAGATAAATTTCAGACGGACGTGAAGTAACATTTTTTTCGTACTGCTCCTAAGCGCAACACTAACAGAGACAAAACGGATATTTAAAAGAATGCCTTACCTCTTACCTTGCTGCTTTTGCACACACAGGGTACATGGGGAGCAATTCCTGGGTTCACGGATTGTTCATGATCTGGTTCAAGGATTCCGCAGGCAGAGACCTGGGGTCCTATTACGGGCATTGGCCAAGCAGCTTTGCTGTGGCATATGGGCTCAAAGCTGGAGCTGAAAGATGGATCACTGTTCCTGTGTGTGCTCTGGCTTCTCTGAAATCCCCTGCAATGCCAGATCAGTACGTAGGATAGAGCAACGATGCTGATTCATTTCTATGTACAGAAATATCAGCTCATCCCTTGCCTAGCTAGGCAGAACCATATGCACTGCGACCCAGAACTGCCATCCAAAATGGCATCCATCTGCTGTTTCTTTCTCACCCGCCTCCCACGGAATTCAGCCGCATGTATGCTTGCCACAGTGACATCCTGTGGTGATGGTATCATTCCCTCTTCGCTCCATATCTTTGTTCTTTAGACCGTTGCTTATTTCAGGATTTTTTATTTATTTATTTATTTGGTGAGCTGTATGAATTGTACTTACGGGGATTATTTTGCTTAAAAAGAAACCGTTCCCCAACACAACCCTAAAGAGATTACCATAGTTTTAAACTGAAGTTATGAAGGATTTTTATTTACATCACAGTGGGAAAGGGTCACTCTGGAGGTATCCTAAATACAGCGGACCCTCGTGTAACAAATGGTTTGTATAACATAAAATCTGTACAACATAAAAAAATCCGGAGATAGGGGAAATTTGCTTAACAGAATCGCCTATGGGGCGAACCCGTACAACATAAAAATGGTCGCAATTAGGGATTACTGTTTTCAATGCATTCCTAAGGGAAATTTGTATAAAGGAAAATTTGCTTAACATAATTTCATTTGGAACGAATTAATTCCTTTATACAAGGTACCACTGTACTGTGTATACATTGAGGAAACCTGATAACTTAATCCCTTGATTAGGGATTAGATTTGAAAAGGCCCTGAAATATATGCAGACACTGTCCAGGAGATATGGGAACTGAGGGTCATAGGCAACAAAGATTTGTGGCTCAGCTGGAAGTGCTTTACACACAGAGACACACACACAAACCAATGCAGACAAATTCACTATCACCACCTCCCAACACACACTTCCATAAACATAGACTTTGTCAGTTCCCTCCAGCATAGTGCTATGTTTGGTCACTGCAGAAGATGCCGCTGGAGCTGTCAATAAAAGATGCACATCCCTGCGAATGGCACAATTGTCTGAGACATTAATTAACTTCTGAGTCAATCCTTCGTCTCCAGAGATGCAGGTGAAGAGCTGGGATTTAGGTCACTAGTGAAATGAGTTTGGTGGCCTCCATCTCTCTCTCTCTCTCTCTCTCTCTCTCTCTCTCTCTCAATATTATTAGAGGTTTGTCCACAGGTTTTTACAGCATAACACACCCTGATCCCAGATTGTACCCATTAGCAAGCTCTCTGTAGGCATTGAAATAGCAGGAGAAGGGGTTTCAGAGAGGCAGATTGGCAGACTTGCCGTGGTGGGAGGAACAGCAGAACTGGGACAGCGCTGGCCTCTCGGTGATGAAGACAATAAAAGCAAAAGTATTCTGCTTATATACCGCTCCATACCACTTTTAAGTAGTCTCTGGGCAGTTTACAATTTTAATTACAGTGTGCAGGCTACACTCCCCCCCCCCCCAGCAAGCTGGGTACTCATTTTACTGACCTCGGAAGGATGGAAGGCTGAGTGAACCTTGAGCCTGCTACCGGGATTTGAACCCCAGGTCGTGAGCACAGTTTTACCTGCAGTACAGGCATTTAACCACTGCGCCACGAGGCGCCACGAGATGGCATCAGTGGTGCAGCCCTGCAGGGAAGGAAGCCTGAGGACAGGAGAGGAGCAGCGGCACCTGAAATGCAGTACTGGTGCTTCTCAAGTTGAAATGAAACAGCTTCATTTGGGGAAGATGTCCTACTGATACTAGAATGAAATGGGGGGGGGGGAGAGAGAGAGAAAGGTTCTTATGTGATTTGCCCAGTCTTCCCATGCAAATGGCATAATTGATTCTGGGAACACAGTTCAAAACCCAAAGACGTTCATCTCTCTTACCCCACTCTTTCTAATGAGGTTTCTAGTTCTAAGGATTGTGAAGTTAGTGTTTATCTGTTAGTCTGTGGTAATCTGATTGGCAAAAATATATTTTTTTATTTATTGGATTTTTAACCCACTCCTCTTGTGGCGAGGCCACTGTGGGTGGTTAACAACAACAATCAAAATCTTAGGAGGTGGGAAGAAATGGCCTCCGGAAGACCTCTGGAGACCAGGAAGTGAGGCAGCCCTTCTGGAGACCCTCTCTTAACTTAATCATAGGAAAAATAATAATAATCTGTGATTCTTATTTAGATCCCCAAATTCATCTTTTCTTGGTCTACACATACATGTGTGTGTGTGTGCGTGTGTGCGCGTGTGTGTGTGTGTGTTTGTACATAGCGTGCAGATCCCAGGACTGAGAGGATCTGGAGGAAACTAACAACAACAAAAAAGGACACCTGCACAAACAGGAGTGCATATCTAGCATGGCATTCAAACTGCAGAGAGATGTATCTGCACGTATTCAGGAGTCCGGGTCACAGGTCGGAAGGAGCACCCAGGGAAGGAGCCATGGCTGGGGATGGGCAAGGGATAGTTGCAGGAGAGAACGGAAGAGTGTGGTGGGTGCAAGCGTGTGATCCTGGCAGGGGTGCTGGAACAAGGGCTGCAAGTCAGGATTGATGCGCAGACGCAGAGCCGTGTCTGTATATTTGGAGATGGCAGGACCAGAATAGTAAAAAGTACTGCATTGAGGTGCACTGGCAGAGCGGTGTGGGGATGGTCTGGTCTGTGTGTATGTGAGACAAGGTGCAGCAGCAGGTCAAGGCACAGATGAAGCTGTTGGGGATGCAGGTGGGTGGAGGCAGCTGTTCAGGTCCTGCCATGCTCGATGCTCATCCTCTTGCCTCCCTGGCAGCTTTTGCTCCGAGCCGAGGGTTTGCTGAAGGCACTTTGCTTTTTTTTTTTTTTGCTTTGCTTTGCTTTGCTTTGCTTTTTTGGCTGCCTTTTCCTTGTCAGCGTCATCCTGTTATTATAGGGTTGCCCTCAGAAGATGCCAGGCAGTAAGTGCCACTTTATGTTTGTCAGCAGAGGAAGCTTTGCTCAACCCCAGAGTGACCTCTGCGGAGGAAACAGGTTAGGGTGCTTTGGAACCGAAGGGGGTGGGCGGAGGCAAGATCCATTGTGGGTGCCGGAGGAGGGGGCTGCCGCCTCTTAAGAAGAAATCAGGCAACAAGTGGTCCAGCAGATCGGATGCTCCATTTCACGACTCTTGAACCTCTTCTTGCAACCACAGGTTGCTGAGCCTTTTCTCAATCCAGGGGCTCTTCTCCTCCCTCAGGCATCAATCAGCCACCTTTCACCCTTTCTTCTCCACACTACATGTGCTCCTGGTGCTTTCTCATCCTGTCTCAGAGAGGTTGACCTGAGAAGCAGAATGTTTGCTTCCTACCAGAGCTTGACGGAAGTCCGTTTTGGACTTCTCCTCCTCAAATCCAACTGCCCAGTAGAGCCATCCTGACTAGGGGATTTGGGGGGTTGTAATCCAAAAAGGACCACATTCTCATGGAATTGTCTTCTTTCACCGGCTTGTCCTAGACAAGCAAATGTTGTGCTTAAAGTTACCAGTGTCTCCAAGGTGAGGGAAGCAGAAACTCAGCTTATCTTACCAAGTTGCTATAATGGCTGTGTGGCTGTCTGTAAAGCGTGGTTTAAACAAAGGCAAAGAAGTGTGGTGAAAACCAGAGAAGATTGTGAAGAGCTCCAGAAGGATCTCTCCAAACTGGGGGAATGGGCTGAGAAATGGCAAATGCGTTTTAATGTAACCAAATGTAAAGTAATGCATATTGGGGCAAAAAATCCAAACTTCATCTATCAACTCATGGGCTCTGAGTTATCCGTGACGGATCAGGAAAGAGAACTTGGTGTGTTGGTGGACAGCTCCATGAAGGTGTCTCCCCAATGTGTGGCAGCAGTGAAGAAGGCCAATTCCATGCTAGGGATGATCAAAAAGGGGATTGAAAATAAAACAGCCAACATTATAATGCCATTATACAAAACAATAGTAAGGCCCCACCTGGAGTATTGTGTACAATTCTGGTCACCGCATCTCAAGAAAGACATAGTGGAACTGGAAAAGGTGCAGAAGAGAGCGACTAAAATGATTACTGGGCTGGGGCACCTCCTTTATGAAGAAAGGCTAAAACATTTGGAGCTCTTTAGTCTGGAAAAAAGGCGCTTGAGGGGGGATATGATTGAGACATACAAAATAATGCAGGGTATGAGTAGAGTGGATAGAGGGAAGCTCTTCTCTCTCTCCCAAAATACCAGAACTAGGGGACTGGGAGAGTAAGAACAGACAAAAGAAAATATTTTTTCACCCAGCGCGTTGTAAGTCTATGGAACTCCCTGCCACAGGATGTGGTGATGGCATCTGGCCTGGATGCCTTCAAAAGGGGATTGGACAGATTCCTGGAGGAAAAGTCCATCACAGGTTACAAACCATGATGGAGAAACCAGGGTACTTCAAGGGCCAGATGCAGGAGAATAGTATCAGGAGACAGATATCTGGTTTCATGCGCTCCCAAATGCATCTGGAGGGGCCGCTGTGAGATACAGGAAGCTGGACTAGATGGGCCTTTGGCCTGATCCAGCATGGCTCTTCTTATGTTCTTATGTTCTTATGTTCTTATGTAAGGATCATTAGCCCGGGTAAGCCAGCAAGGAAACAGCACCATCCACAGAGGGTACAGAGTCAGACTGGGTGTCCAGGACTTTGGAAGTCTCAAACTCTCTGGTAAAAACAATGTCATATTGGCTTTCAGGCAAGCAACCTAACATCAGTGTTAGGCTAACACTGAGGGGAAACACAGCTCCTCAGAAAAACTTGCGCAGCATTCACATTAGGGTACAGTATTCTTGAGCCAAAGTTTTCAGATCCTGTCACATCTTATCTGGTGAGTGAACATTTTCAGTCGCAAAATGAAGACCTTTTAATGTCCCAGAGTCTTTGTATGCATTTAGGACCTTTTGAGATCTTCATTACTAATTGTTGATTCCCCCCCCCCGGCTGGTTTTTAGGCTATTTTTATGCTTATTTTTTTTTCAGCCTTCTTGTGCTGGTTTTTAGGAATGACTCTGTCCTTGACTGGACACTGTCCCTTACTGTTGTTCTCGGTCTTCGGCTGTTGTTAGAGAGTTGCTCTCAGAACCCTGATTGATATTACACTGGTTGTACTCATGTTGCTGTAAATCCATTTTGATGTTATTTGATCTCTTTAAAACCCTTTCTTTCCTTTTGTAGTTAAACATTTCATAAAGCATTGTGAGAGCCTGATTGATGGGCAGTACTAAAATGTTGAACGAAACAGATTTTTTTAAAAAAAACAGTAAGTGAGAACGCAGGTGAAAAATAGCCAGCAAGATTGAAGTGCCATGTATGCTGCACAGCAGAGGGAATCCAAAACTCCAAAGAGAACAAATTCTGTGGGGGTTTTTTTTGGGGGGGGGGCTGCGGTGCCAGAGAGAGAAGGAAAGGAAGTTTCTCTCTGCCCCCCCCCTCCAAACCCTCCACAACTTCTTGTTATCAGCACCTGGTCTTTTACTGTGCCCGGGAGCAATCTGTCATGGCAAGGAGAGTCTCCCTGTCAAGGCTCCCCCCACCCCAACATGCCTGCTAGTCCTGTCCGACTCTAGGGGCGGTGCTCATCTCCGTTTCCAAGCCAAAGAGCCAGTGTCATGCAAGTCCGTGGCCATGTGGCCGGCATGGCTGAATGCATTTCTGTGCATGGAACACTGTTTACCTTCCCACTTTTTAACGGCGGTACCTATTTATCTACTTGCATTCACATGCTTTCAAACTGCTAGTTTGGGAGGAGCTGGGGTTAAGAGTGGGAGCTCGCTCCGCTGCATGGCACGTGGGATTCGAACCACCGAGCTGCCGACTTTGCAGCCAACATTTCAGCACTCTAGCCCGCTGAGCCACCCCGCCCCTGTCAAGCCCTTACCGAAAGCCCCCTCCCCCCTTAAAACTGAGGATCATCCTTCTTGATGGGCATTTGGCTTGCCTTTAGGGAAGTAATGCAGGCCGCGTTAGGGTATGTACTTTTCGGCTGTTCGTTTGTGAAAAACATGGGAGCCTCCGTTGTCCTTCTCTTGTTCCTGGGCTATTTGAGCCAGCTCTACTAATCACTTCCCATTCAAGTTTAAGTGGGATAGTAAGGCCACGTTCCCATGGCAACCTCCCCAAGCCATACAAAAGCAGAGCAATTGGTTTTGCTCCATGGGAGAGAGAGAGAAAGAGGCACATCATGCCAAGCCAGGAACCAGGCAATCTAGGGTGAGATGAAAGGTACGGGCTAACTGAGAAACAAGGAACTCGGTGCCCAAGGCTGGCTATCAGAAGAGAGGGAGAATTTTTTTTCTCCATCCCTGCCAGCTTCTCCTATTGACACGTGGGGTCTGTACTAGACACGGCAGGCTGCTGATTGTCCGAGGCGGGAGAAATGTTTAACACTTTTCCCGTGCCCATCCAACCCCCCAACCCCGTGAAATTCCCACCGTTTGCAAATTAACTTGCTTTGTTTCGTGATTGGTCATCGCCAGCATGATGATTGCTCCGCCGTTAGGCTTCCAAATGGGCAAACTGTAGCCTCTGATTTGACCCTCCTTGCCGGCACTCTCAGTTCCCGGCGATGATCCCATATATCCAGTACAGAGCGTACGTGCTGTGGAAGCTGGCAGCAGCACCTTGGGCCAAACACAGAAACAAAAAATGACCCTGGGGGAGGGGGAGAAGGTTTCACACTCAGGGTGCGGCTTCACTGTGAGAAAAACAGGGATTTGCCTGTGGTAGAGTCACACCTGGGAAGTCCGATTTCCTCAGGGTACCCTCTATTAACTGGCCACACAGTGAGAGAGGAGAAAACTGACAAATAAACATCAAAAAAGGGTCAGACAGCAATGTTCTCCTCTCATGTTTTTGTTCTTTTTCATTCTTTCTCCTTTCGTGGCCAGGTGCCATAGTGCAACAGTGCTGGCACAAAGTTTAAAAAAAGAAAGGAAGGAAGGAAGAAAGAAAGGAAAGAAAGAAATATGAAATGAAATGGCATTACAGTGGTACCTTGTATAAAGGAATTAATTTGTTCCAAATGAAATTATGTTAAACAATTTTCCTTTATACACATTTCCCATAGGAATGCATTGAAAACAGTAATCCCTAATCGTGACTATTTTCATGTTGTAGGAATCCACCCCACAGACGATTCTGTCAAGCAAATTTCCCCTATCACCAGAATGTTTTATGTTGTACAGATTTTAAGTTATACAAACCGTTTGTTATAGGGGGGTCCACTGTATTTGCAAAGATCCAGCCCTTCTGGTGTTTTAACATTGCCTCCCAGGTGCGGCATCTTTGCACCAACCATCAGCACCGTTACACACACTTTTCTGCATTGGTTCAAGTAACCACACCAGCTGAAATGGCATAAATGAATCTGATGTTGAAATAAGGAGATGTCCCAGTGGTGAAGGAAATATACTACAGGTGGGAGTAGGTTGGTGGCAGCTGCCCCAAATGTTGTTGCCTGTTCTTGAGATAAAAAGATCTGATGTGTGTATTAATTGTGCTGTGAGAACATCTAACATGAGCAAAGAAAAAAGGAAGATAGTGGATGTCGCTAAACCCGCCTGCTGCTGCAGTTTAGTGAGGTGTGGTTTGCAGTCCAGCACAGTACCCCTAAAAAGGTAGAACAGGCGGCATGGCTTCAGCACTGCAATGTGGTGGCTGGGGTGCCATTGTGTCATGTTCCCTGCTGGCACAACAGGCAGAAGAGTTACTCCACTGTGCTCCCTGTGGCTCTACAAGTTTGGGGAGTTGTTATTTCTTTCTCACAGCAGGAGATTTAAAAATAACAGAGGCACGCACAGAGGGAAGCTGAAGTAGTGCTGTCTCTTCTTCCACCACTTTCTGCGGCAAAGCTACATCTGAATTCCACCTACTGGTAGGCAGTGTGGGTTGCATGCATCACCCCACAAAGGAGCCATCTGACAGGGGTTCATTCAGAATCATGAGGTTTAGTCATGCCACCTGAGGACCATGAGAGATATAGGGCCTTTTCACACGACTCCTAAGATCCGCTGGCCACTTAAATTCGGACCAGAGATCTTGGGGGTTCGTTGCTCTTCCTGCGGCCCCACCCCTCCGCACTTCCTTGATCCTGTCTGCGTGAGGGGAGGGAGAAAAAAGGGGACAAAAGAATGCAGGCTCACCTCCCTTTGCCGGTCCAAGCTTCCCCGCCCCGTCGTCGTCCTGACTCCTTCTCTTAAAGGGGCGGGAGGCAAAAAAAAAAAACAGAAGCAAGGAGAGCCGAGCACTCACTACTTTACATCCGGATCTGGGATTTATCACACTCCAAGAGCAGGTACCTGAAAAGTGCGCTGGGACGCACTTAGGTGGACGTGGCCGCACTTAATTTTCTGTAAACTCCGGAGCTGGTGGGGAAACAATTTTAAGCTCCAGAGCTGGGAGCCATTTGCGGCGGAGTTTAGGGGTCGTGTACAAAGAAAGTTCAACAAGTAATTTCCCTGGGAAAACCTCCTTGGGAACCAGAGAAGCATTGCCATCTCTTGTGGGTTCTTCCTCATCCTCACCTGTAGAACTTCCTGGCAGATGAGGTGCTGGAGTGGCTGCTTCCTGAAATGGCCCAGAAGGTCTCCTTCTCCCTGAGGCTTTGGGGTCCAAGTCTCTTGGCCGGAGTAGAGACATTTGGCTCCGTGTCACATACAGCACAGGATCCATTTTCCCCTGTGGTTGTACTGGGGCGGATCAGGTGGGCAACTGGATCTTACACAGACAGCAGCAAAGCCAGCAGTAGCTGCTCACAAGGGGATACCTGGCAGGCTTAGAGGTGCAGGGCACGTCCCTTACCACACACAGCTTTGGCTGTCCACAGCTTGCTGCTGCTTCCTAGCATCCATCCATGTGGTGTAGTCAAGAGGACTAGATATAGTGATGAACCTGGATTCAGATCCCATAGATACTTGGTGGAAGGTGGGAAAAGGTAAAAATCATTCCCTGAGCTCCTTTCCCCTCTGAAGATAACAGCCACAGAGTCTGGCGAAACGTCGGGAAGAAAAACTTCCAGAAAACGGCCAAACAGCCCAAAAATGCACAACAGTTATGTAAAATCATTCCTTTAATATCCCACATGCCTTGAAAATTAAGCCAGGGGCACTATAAACCTGATTCACCTTGATGGCACATCAGCCCCTGCCAGCTGAGTCAACTTTTCTCTGTGCCTAATGGTGGAGCCAGCCTGTGGGCCGGAATGACACAGGGTATGTTTATCACAGGGCTGTCCACCAGATCTGTGTAGATGCAGGGTTTTAGAATGCAAACTGGTACCAGAACAGTTTTCTCTCCTTTATGGCTCGATAGAAGATCATGTGCACAGGAGTCATTCTTAATTAAATGGTACATCAGGCAGTATATATACGATCTAGTGAAGGGCACATTGAAAGGGAAGGGTTCAATTAGATTTGTTCCCTGTGAAGCATGGCGTGGCATCCCTGCAGCGGAGGTGACACAGCTCAAAGCATGTTGCCGAGAGCTGCCGGATAGACAAACAAAGGGTAGACAAACAAAGGGGGCAGAATCAAGAGGGAGGGGTATTATATAAGTATGTAAGAGATCCCCCCAGAAGCCATGCCTGGGTACACAGCAATGGGTGATCCAACACTGGGGTCTCAGGTTTCAGAGGAAGTAGATGAAAATGAATGCTAAGCTTAGAACTGAGACCACAGTCCTGCTCTATACCAAACGAGCACACAGCCAGTTCTTGTAGCTCTGTTTTAATGGTAGGATTTCCGGAAGGGTAGAATTGAAAACAATGTGCTGTTCAGAAGTGATGTTTGCATTTTGAGAGAGGCTTCCTTCCTCAGGTACTGATGAAGAACAATAGTGAAGTTGGAGTGAGCTGAGGGGGGGGGTCAAGCATGATGAGGGTTTCTCTCTGATACCCAAATTTTACTACAGTGGTACTTTGTATAAAGGAATTAATTTGTTCCAAATGAAATTATGTTAAGCAAATTTTCCTTTATACAAATTTCCCATAGGAATGCATTGAAAACACAGTAATCACTAATTGTGTCCATTTTTATGTTGTACGGATGCGCCTCATATGCGATTCTGTTAGGCAAATTTCCCCTATCTCCAGAATTTTTTATGTTGTACAAATTTTGTTATACAAACCGTTTGTTATACAAGGGTCCACTGTAATGGGTAAGTGCCCATTCAAATGGGACAAAATGCCAATGTCTACTGAATGGAGAGCACTTTCCCAGGGAGAAATACAATAACCTGTGACTGATTCAATAGAGTTAGCAAGAGAGCATGGGTGGTTGGGGGCCCTGGAATTCCTTCTTTCCCTTGACAGACTTTGGCTGCGAGTCTGCGACTGCACTGGCATGCCGCATCACTCCGATATGGCTTTACTGCAGTTTGATTTCTAGTTTGATTTGATTTCTACTACAGTTTGATTTGATTTCGACTGGGACTGAATTTGCAGTCACTGGTCCTACAGGGGCCACAGATTGGTTTGGAAGGTTAGCATTCACATTCAGTGTGATGTGATTTGCATTTCAGGCCTCAGCGTCCCTTCCTTCCTTCCTTCCTCTAGTCTCACCTTGGCTGATCCCTTTCAAGGTTCACTGTTGCTTGGTTTTGAAAGAGTTGTACTGGGTTCAAGAAAAGGTGGCAGCCTTCCAAAAATTATTCTTAATGCACACAGGAAGACTACATACCGCAGGGACTTCTTTTATCCCATCTGGGTTGTTTCTGTTTTGTTTATAATTAAAAACACGTTTTCCTTTGTCTGGAGGTGTTCCAGTGCTAAACTAGTACTACTGTATATTAATCCTAGTGATAAAGTGATGGGATGACCTAGTACTACTGTAATCTCATACCTGGATATGTAAAAATAAAAACAGTTCAGAGGACAATTGGAAGGGAAAGAAAATGGGTGGGTGTGTTCCTGCAGCCCTGAACATCAAGCCCCAGCTGCCAACATCACTGAAATACCACCCATAGAGACCCACCTCAATTTTACAAAAATGAAAAGGTAGATGCCCCCAGCATCGGGGGTGGGTGGGGGTGGAGCCATATGGAGAGCACAAAGGGCCAGAGCAATCCGAATCAGCCTTTATGTTGTGTGATCAGAAAATATACAGTATATACAGTAGAACTCCCATATCCGCTGACTCATCATTCACAGATCCAGTTGTCCATGGATGGTGAGGGGCAAGGGCCCTGCCGGTGGCCCCAGCGGCATGAGGCAGTGGGAGTGCCCTGCTGGCAGCCCTGGCAGTGTGAATGGCGGGCAGCCACGCTGCATCACCCCTTTCGCCCCTACTACTCCTGCCATCTCTGCTGCTGCTACCCTCAGATAAGAGCATTCACTCTTATCTGCAGATTTCCATATCCACGGGGTGGCCTGGAATCAATCCCCCATGGATACTAGGGTCCTATCGTATATACTTCAAATCAACATGTCCTAAAAAGGAAGGACATCCCATGATATTTGTTCATGTAGTCACATTCTTTGTTAGTCATGCTAACAAATATCACTTCAAACGTTTGTTTATTTATTTGATTTCTATACCGCCCATCTGGCTACAAGGCCACTCTGAGCGGTTTACAATAATGCAAAAACAACAAAAAAACAAACAAAAAACCAATGGATACAGATCAAATCAAATCAAAATCGAATTATAAGAAAAGGACAAATAACAACAATCAACAATTACTCGTCTTGTTAAAAGAAAACAGATGATGGGACTCAAGATCTTATGCTGAGACCTCACTGTATTACGATGTAACAGGCTCAAGGAAGGCGCATGGTTTTAAGGACTGTTTGAAAGTTCCAAGTCAGGGGGCCAGGCACATTTTGGATGGCAAGGTGTTCCAAAGGTGAGAAGCGACTGCTGAGAAGGCCCAGTTCCCAGTCTTTTCTTTCTGGTCCTCTTGAGAGTCAAAAGTCCTCAACTGCCCTGCCTGGGAGAAACAAGCAAGGTGGACAGTTCTAGTTGAAAGGAGGTGTTCTGCCAGGTAGCAAAGTCCTAAATCGTTTAACGCTTTATATGTTAGCGTCATCACCTTGCAACTGGTACTGAAGCAGACCTGAAGCAGTGAAAGGCAACCACAGTGGGGAGATATGTTGATATTTCTTCATATCTGTTAGCAATCTGTTCGCCATGTTCTGGACCTGTTGAAACTTCTGCGACAGCCTCATAGGGAGCCCCACATAGAGGCCATTATTATAATCTAATCTCCAGATTAACTGAGCATGGTTCAGTGTAGTGAGGGTCCCGGTGTCCAGGCAGACCCGCAGCTGAGTGATCTGCCTGAGATGGTAGTATGTGGAATGGACCATGGATGCCACCTGGGATCCTATGTATAGCACCAGTTCCAACACAATGCCCAGACTATGAAACACAGCCTTGGTGGAGACAGTTACTCCCCTGAAATAGAGGGAGGTTCCCAATCTGAGACATTAGCCCCCCCCCCTTGCAAGATTTCCATCTTGTCCAGGTTCAGCCTAGAGTCTGTTGTCTCTCATCTGTTTCAGCACATCCCCCAGCAATGGTCAAGGGACAGGAGAGCATCCACTGCTTAAAGTTGAAAGGGGAGTTAGAGCTGGGTGTCATCAGCATACTGGTGAGACAAAGCTCCAAAACTCCTGATAAACGCTCACAATGGCCTCATATAAATAATAAATAGCATTGGTAAGATGATAGCCCTCTGTGGAACCACACAACTGAGGGTCCATGGGATGGACAAAATCTCACCAAGCTGCACCCTCGGGGGGGGGGGGTCCTCCACGAAGGAGTAAAGCCAGGCCATGGTCAGGCCTCCGATACCCAACCCAGAGAGCCTCTCCAGTTGGATACATGATTGGTCATATCAAAGGCCACTGAGAAATCAAGGAGAACCAACAAGGACATCTTTCTGCCATTACTCGTTCTCAGAAGGTCACCTTGCAGGGCAACAAATGCTATCTTCATGCCATTATGTGGCCTGAACCTGGACTGGGATGGATCAAAGGTATCAGTCTCCTCCAGGAGTGCCTGATCAGCCACCACCCTCTCCACTCACTTGCTTATAAATGAAACATTGGTGGCAAGTCTATAGTTGTTAATATCTTCTCCTCTTCTCTAATCAGCCCTAGAGCATTTAAGACCACAAAACGTTTTTGTGAAACGTGAATACAAAAATAGAGCATCAGCAACCCCCAGTCAGTGGTCATTGACTCACAAAAGCCTTCCTAAAAACTGAAGCTTTTACAATGTTTCTGAAGTCAGGGGAAGCATATGGTCTGATCTGGGAGACCATTTCCTCAACCATTTTGGGGGGAGGTGTACACACACACATTCAAATATGTTTAAAGGATCTCCTAAGGGACATCAGCGCCGTGCTCTGATTAGGTGGTCTAATATCATGCAACGGTGATACTCAAAGCACTGCAATGAGACCAGTTCTTAATTGGTGGGTGGGCATACAGTGGGTACAGATGGGAAATTTCTGAGCTCATCAAGTACCAGAGCAAGAACAGCTTCAAAGATCAGATTCAGCCTCTTAAATTGGGTTTGGTCCTGAAGCTTAATCAGCAGCCAGAGCAGTTGCAGTTGTACCTGTTACCAGACACCCTGGATGTGGTCTAGGAGCCAAGCCACCCCATTCTGCACTAGCTGTGGCTTTCGATTCTCCCTCGAAAGCCAAAGGCCATTTCCCCCTCCCCTTGGCCCAGCTTCCCACCTGGAGAGTATGGAGCATGGGTGACTCCAAGATCCTTCCCGTGCATTCCCACCTACCTTCCTCATCCCTTACGGCTTTCTTTTATCCCCCACTCCTTCCTTTCACCCAGACTGATTCTCTAATTCTCTAGGCTCACCGTTAGGTACGGCAAGTCACCGTTGCCCCTAAGAAGATAAGAGATTTATCTGGAGGAAGTTTCATAGGTTGTAACCATGAATCCATCAGCTGCCTTTGCTGGCCCATTCAATCTTTCATAACTCCCGGTTAAGGACATGGCATGACAGGTGGATAAAGGATGAAATAGGAGGGTGATAAGTGGGATTTACAAGGAGCCTTCCAAGTGTGGCTGTGGTGGAGGGGATTGCTTTCACGCATCACAGGCATACTCTGAATCCATAGCTCCCCCCCCCCCCAGTGGCCTAATCAGAGGAGGGAAGGAGGGGAGGCTCGTGCCCCACTATTGCAGGTTACAGCTTTCTCCATTTGACCCTCTCTACTGTTTATTCCATCCTTGTTGCAAACCACTGTGGGATGGATCCGGTCACTTTTCCAAAGCCCTTGACGTTGTGTATTCCCAGGCTTGCCCTTTGATGTAAGAGTCCCGAGTAGGATTTTTTAAGCAGGAAGACTAACGCCATCCTGGAGCAAGACACTGCCTCGTGCCTGGCACAATTTACGGCCCGGCCCTGTCAAAGTGACAATATCTTGTTCAGTGTGAGTACGGAGTGGCCGCCAAGAAATCTGACTGTTCCGTCCATCTGCCTGAACATGGAGCACTTCACTGAGAGAGAAATGAATCTTGTGTTGGCAAATTACAGTCAGCAATTAGGGCCCACAGTCGCTGCATCGTCTCTTGATTTGTTGTCATCTGCACATTCAGATAGGATTCATGGCCCTGTAAAAGGTTAAGGGATTTGCAGCGCAGCTGTGTGGTTGTATGTCTCTGCATCTTCATGAGCTTCAGGCTTCAGACTTCAGCTTCAGCAGCAGCCTTGTTCCTCCTGACAGGCTCGTTCAAGGATAGACAAGTGGGGTGTGTGTGTGTGTGTGTGAACTGCATGCAGCCAGTAATCCCTCTTTTGTGGTCCCCTACCACAGAACCAGCAGCAGCCCTTGTAAGGCTCAGTGGCACGACACTCCTACCATAGTCCAGCACTGAATTCTGATGGTGGTGGTGGTGGAAGCAACAGCAGCAGCAGCAGCAGGGAATTCAGCAGCTATGCAGTTCTTAAGAATTTGGGAGAGGGGGGCAGGCAAGGCCCCTTACACAAGAAGTTGCCCGGCTCTGATCTAGTCATTTACAAGGTGGGGATTTAATTTATTTGGCTCTGGAGCTTAAGGTTGTTTAAACGTAGCTAAGTTTTTTTCCGTACCAATCCTGAGCTGCAAATTCTACTTGTCTCAGGTTGAACACAATTCCCTTTGGATCAGCAGAGGAACTGAATAGTTCTGCTTTCTTCCCTTCATCCTGTGCCCATGAGTTTCACCAGCCAAGGATGTGTTTTGTAAAGTTACGTACTCCCCCCCCGCCCGGTCCTGAACCGATGTCATAGAACTTAACTCCGAGTATTGCAAGCAGAAAGAAGTATTTCTACCTGGTCCGGACCCCAGTCTCTTGGGGTCCGATGCTCTTTATGCACAGTTCTTATCCCACTTGAGGGAGCAAGGCAGGGTTGGCTGTCTCTGATCTTTCTCTTCTTTCCCTTAGGATCAGGCACACAATTTCTTATTCCTGCCTTTTGATGTGAAATCTTGTACTCAATCACTGATGGTGTCTTCTGGCTTCCTCATACATGGTACCTCGTAGTAGACAATGCCTCTGTGTTTCAATCTCCTTTCCGTCACGCTGACTGCACAGCCTCTTCTCTCTGGGTATGCTCTCTCTGTGTGTGCATCTCTGTGCGCCAGGCTTCTGTCTATAGATTGCATTCCGAGTCTTTAATCATTTATTCTGTATTTGTAGGATGTCTGTCTTAAGGGTGTTCAGAAGTGTGGCTTAGTCCCAGAGGTTCCCAAACTGTTCTATGAATGGAAAGGGATGGGGAGAATAATCATTCCTCCCATATGCCTTTCTTTTGAAGATAGCCATGGTTTACATTTCTCCGGGGTGTACCTCCAGAATGAGATCAATCCTTATTTCCTATCTACATGGCATTCCTAATTAAATGTCCACCTCATTAGATAACTGGCCTTTATTAACAGATTGATCCAATGCAAGTGTATTGGGCTTAGGGCATGGCATTCTTAGCGGAGCCCCACCGAGTTCAAAGGGCCTTGCTCTCAAGTAAGTGTGCTCATTGCAGACTAAAGCAGACATTGCGATGCAACCAGCAGTTCAGGAATAAATTGGAAGACCAAGTTCTGGGAACTGTCAATGACCCAGAATGGAAAATATCAAAGTGCAGAGGATTTTTACAGGAGCAGACTATCTCCAAGCAGGAGGACTCTATAGATGAAAGGGGTTTGTTTTGTTTGTTTTGGTCCCTAACGATGAGGCAAAATACTTTAATAGAAGTCTGTTGGGGTCCATTACGACAGAGTAGCAGGTGGCAGTATTGCAGTTGTCACACTCATGTAGTTTAGCTCTTGCCAGACGGTAGCATTCAAAATGGCAGGTGTGTGTCTGTTGTTGCAAAGTGAAAGAAGGATAACCGGATCTACAGCAGGACTTGAGACATGACTGAACGTGAGCCAATTGTCTAGAACGGTCTTAAGACTAAAGCTGAAAGCTTAAGCCCATTTACTAGGATGTCAGTGGGAAGTAGCTGTGAGTAAACACAGTTCAGGTTGTTCTGCATGATTTCTTACGACCCCTTCCTCTGTATACATCCCAAGACTTTATGGAAAGGCACAGGCAGTGGCAGCAACGACTGCAGCAGAGTGGTGTAGATTAAATGCTGCCATTAATCCCAGCTCCAGGCTTGAGACTTCTGTTGTTCTTTTCAGCAAGAAAAGGCAGGGGGGGGGGGGGGTGAGTTCAGCCATATGGGGTGCCCAACGACAACTTCTGCTTTTGTTTGCACAGCAATGAGTGCCTGATTTTCCGTGGCTATTAAGGCTCTCACTGCAGACAAGTGTATTTAATGATACTCCACACTGCGGCAAAAGCATCCACCTTCTGCTGGTTTCCCGTGCAAAAACACCATGGGGACACTTGGCAACACCATGTAGGTAGGGTGTTCAATTCAAAGAGTGATGCCTCTGGTGCGAAAGTGGTCCATCACCATTGATTCCACCTTCTTCTATTACCCATTGAGATACCCTGTTCCACTCACAATGGGAGCACCCATTAAATCCTCTGATTTATAGAGTTTTGTGACCTCCAAGAACTAGCTGCATCTGACAGAGCAGAGGGCCCAAACCAGCAAGCTTATAATAAATGAAAACACATCACAGATTCAGTGCCAAAGCTCAAGTGTTTGCTCTTAAGATTGAGTTTACAAAAGTTGTACAAGGCTGTCCCAAGACTTTTTGCTGGGGGGAGGGGCAAAAAATGGTGCCCCTCCCACCTGATTCTGGATGCACAACACTAAAGCCAGCCACATTGGGGGGGGGCACATGAGGCAGAAAAGTTCAAAAACAAATTCTCTTCCTTGGAGGTAAATACAGGACAACAAAAATGAAACACAAAAAATGTGCTGCCTCTTCATGACATGCAAAAGGAGCCCTCGGGGGCAGTCACCTCTGCCTAATGATAGAGCTGGCCCTGATGTAGCAAAATCACATGAGAATAAAGAATGGGCAGTACTGCTCAGACTGTGAGTAGGAGAATTCTATTTTCTAATTTGAATGCTCTCCTCTTAAAAAAATAAAAACAAAACACCCCAACCACCAATAACCAAAAACTAGTATGTAGGGCAGAAAGGTTTCATCATTCATTTATTCAGTTTACTCAGGACAGACAGAGATAAAAACGATGTCAATATACAGGTACATAAGCTCTACATCAAAACCCCATTAGAATGAACAGACACTAAGACATAACATGCAGCTGCCACTAAAATATCTATGGGTATGGGCTCTATCCCACGTCCCTATAAATGCAGATTAAATATGTAGACAAACCTTGTCCAAAAATGTTGTCTCCATGGCCACCGGGCTTTTTGGGGGGGAAAAGAAAGAAAACCTGGTAACGCTCCCTTAAGTGAGGTTTCCAAGACCTACAGGAGAGGTAGGGAATTTTTTGATCCGCTTAAAAAATCCACCTTTTAAAGAGGCAGACATCGTGGGACCGTGATGATCCGGGTTTTCTTTTTTTCTCATAGTGCTGACCGGCTGTTCCTGGGGCCGGTCAGTGCTGTTTTTTAAAAAAAATAAATAAATCCCCCCCACCCCTAACACCACCCAGGTGGTCTTCTGGCTGGTCTGGAACTTTTTTATTTTTTGAAAAAAAATTCCCCCCACCCTCCTAGTGCCAGCAAGCTGGCCAGTCGGTGCTGTTTTTTCTTGTTTTTGTTTTTCTAACTTCCCCCTACCCCTAGCGCCAGTCAGCTGGTCCTCTGGCTGGTTTGGCGCTTAAAAAAAATTATCCCCCCCCCAGCGTTGCTCAGCTAGTCTTTTTTTTAAAAAATTCTTGGACATGGGAACTGCTATCCCACATCTTCAGTCACATGATGGGAGGAAGAGGAAAAGCCAGACCTTCCGAAGATCAGGATCTTCCCCAGGTGAGATAGCAACCTAAGTCTCACACATAGATAAACCCACTTTTTGAAACAAATGGGTTATTAAGAAAGCACCTGAGCAGTGATGTTGTGGTCAATTGTAAAGCACAAGCACTCATCATGACAGTCCCATGTACGTGGCACCAAGGACAGTTCAAAGCACAAGCATCTGTACCCACAAGCTGCATTTTGCCATTTCATCTCTAGCAGGAACAGCTGTTTTGGAAAAGTAATGGGTCTTAAGTATCCAGTCTAGACCAACCTGACACAAAATACTTTGCATTACAATGGGGGCAGCTTACAATAATATATTGTTACATAGTGTGTCGGGGCGGTGGAATTCATACCCCTTAGCTACTCTAACTTAAAAACTGAGGAGAACCAGGAAAGTCCAAGAGAAAGAAGTAGCTGATTTTATCATCCTGCTTTGGGGTGTGGGGCATGGGTGGGAGAAGGAAATTACTCCTGAAAAAAGTCTGTACCAGGAAAAAAAACCATACAGTATTCCCATACCTTGTTATGTGCAGGCACTCAGAGCATGACGATCTGATGATGATCACAGGGCAATAGAAGGAACATATGGGAAGAGGAAATCCTTCAGATATCGTGTCTCCAAGCTATGAAGATTAAAACCGGCACTTCTGACTTTGGCATTCAAGTCAAGACCTTGTCTGTTGCATTGTTGTTGTTTTCTGTTTTAACGAGGGAACACTGAAAGGAGGGATTATCCATCTGCCATCAGAAGTGGCTCGGTTGATTCTACCACTTTGTTCTGCAGCATGTGCAGATTAACCCTCAAGTCAGTCTGAGTCTGACAAACAACTTAAATTGCAGATGGCAATAAGACAAGAGAAGGCAAGCTGTGGTTGTCATTGCTTCCTTCCAGGTCCCACCAATCGGTGCCAAGCTAGTCTACAGTGGAAGATGACGGGACTAACTCTCCATCACTGTCTGGAGAGCCACAGCCTCTGTAATAGGGGTTTATGAGTTTTTACAGAATATTAAAAAGATACTAATGATTTAATGACTGTATCTTGTAAAAACATGAAGATGTAATCTGTGCCACAGGCTGAGGCATTCAGCCTCTTGGCTGTGTCTGGGTATTTGCCTATGGGAACTGCTTACGTATGGTAAATGGACTCATTTGTCACCCGTACACGCTGCATTGCCCAGATGCTTACAGTGACAAGATCTGCTACCCTGCGCAAAACTGCAGCATCTGCTTGTGGCAAATGAAACAACCTGTTTGTCACAAACAGGATGGAAGCCACCCCAAGGAAAGCAGGAATGGACTGTGAGCGCCATCTGTATTCATGTGTGCATTCACGTGTGTTGTATTTGTATGTCTTGCTGGTTGTCTTTGTAACATGGCACAGCCTGATCTGAGAGGGGTGCCCGTCTTTCTGTCACCCAGTGTCAGGTAAATAAAGCAAGAAGAAAGTAACCAGCTGCTCCTGTCTTGGCATTGCTGCTGCTTATGACCAATTATTTTATACACAAGCTGATAACACGTCTGTAAACTCAAAAGCCAGGTAAAACACACTGACTTTCTCAGCTAGGATCGAACCCTCCCCCCCCACTCATCTCCAGAGTCTGAAATTCCAGTATATGGTTGGAAAAGTGAAAACACGAACATCCCAAAGATCCAAGGATGAAATCTTCATTGTGCTCTGTCCCTGAGAGGTGCCTCCTTCAATATCAGAGGCACGCATTTAGTAAACTTTGCGGCTGCTAAGCTAAGATTTTGACTAGTTCCAGAAGAAGCCTTGAATGGTGTCTTGCCAAAGGCAGTAGGTTCTTCTGCATTCCAGAGACAACAGCCATGCCAATAAGGGAAGGTTACAAAACTTTATTAAAACAAATCTGTAATAAAACAAGTACAGCATAACTCTATAAAGAATAGTAGTACCCTGTTGCAGTAAAGCAAAGGGTGAAGCAAAGTAAAGACCTGAAGTTTGTTTTGACACTAGGAGTCCCCTGGAAACAGTGACAGGTTGAGTCCATCTAAGTCCCCACTTTCCTTGTGCCACATGAACCGCACAGCATCTTCGAGACCAATCTCCATCGAAGCTCAATAATGTCCCCAAGTCCTGGCCCTTTCATCTTTTTTAGGCAGCTACTGCCTGGATCCTCAACTAATACCACCACTTACCCCTTCTTAATTTGAAAAATCCTTTAAGAGTAACTTATTAATAGGTACATTGATACATCCCCAACTAATTGGCAAAATGGCAACTCTTACGTCTTCAAAGCACTTGGTTAACAAGCTAATTGATAACACATTGAATTCCCAGGCCCAGGTACACAGAATTAATTGACTAGCCAGCACAATTGTAAAATTATTTTCCCATGTACTAGCCATATACCTTCATGAAAAATATTTGTCTTTTCAGACAGTTTATTAAGAAACACATATTGTTGCCAGGTCAAAGAAAGGACATGTGAAGAGACACAAGACAGCTTCTGTACGGAGTTCCAATTTGGATCAAGGCGGCTCCCACAAAAGTAGACCTAGTAATTGCCTCCCTTTTAAGGCAAATGCTAGGTGTTCCCAACACAATCAAACTTTCAACCATGATCCTTGAGTTGGGCATTCACTTACCTTCTACTCTGGCATGGTCTCGGGTAGAGATGGGCACGACTCGGGAAAATGACGTTTTCGAGTTGTCGTGTGTCGGAGGCAGCCCGTTTCGGCTCGTGTCCGTTTTTCGCGAAACTTCGCAAAAATTAGTCGGTTCGTTTTTTCGTTATCGTTATACTGGTTTTTTTGGGGGGGGTAGCGGGCTCCTGGAGGCACCTCTGTGGGGTGGGTGCCTCCTCTGGCCCACTATAAAGGGAAAGTGGGCTCCTGGAGGCACCCGTGGGTGCCTCCTATCCTCACCCACTAGGAAGGGACAGCAGCAGCAGGCTCCAAGAGACCTCTCAACATGGGGGTCTCCCCTCCTCACCTGCTGCTGCTGCAAAATGGCATGCATAACCATATGGATATGCATACCATTTGCAGACAGTGAGACCTGCTCAAGTACCTGATCCCCTGGTACGAGCGTGTCGCACCTGCCATGTCCCACAAAGAAGGGAATCGTACTTGCGTGTGTAGTGCAATGCAAGTAGATCTGGCTATGGGCTAAGGTGGCTTAGTGCAAGGGCTAGGGTTAGGCTAATGACGGGTAAGGTTACGGTGGGCTATTGGGTTGCACCTCTGGGTGCCTCTCTGACCCACTAAGAAGACAGTCTGTGACGTATGGGTAAAGAGTCAAGGATTAGGGTTAGGGGGTTAGTGGGCTAGGGCAGGTTTTAGGGGGCTTTTTGGCACATCCCAGAAGTCTCAGTGGCCAAGTGGCCATGCGATTGGTGGGATGGCTCCAAAAATTTGCATGGTCGTCCCCTCCCACATGGCTGGCCAGGCCACTGGGCCAGCCCATCATTGCACACTGCGCAGGTGTAAAATAAAATAAAATAAAATAAAATCAATGGAGGACACAGGAGGAGAGGAGAGACATTTTGTTGCAAGAAAAAACCCACTGCTACTGTGAAAAATCTGGCAGTTTATAAATTTCCGCGTGTTTCTGTTGTGCTTGTGTGTTTTTGGACCACGATTTCAAAAACAATATTGCGTTCGCCGCCCCATTTTGGATCCCCCGCCCGCACCGCATGGCATGGCAACTCGAGTCCGGCTGCCCAGGATGGGGGGGAGGCGGGACCACCCCTCCAGAAACAATCCCTCCGGTAGGTGCCCTGCGCCCTTAGTCAAGCAGGCATTTTTCTGCCTGCTTTTTGGCCCGGGAATGGGTGGGGGGGAGACCCGGGAGAGTTTTAAAAAGTTTCTTCCTGTGCCGTCCGTGCCGCTTGCTTGCGCTTTGGCGGCCGGCGGCGAGACTGGGCTTTTTGCGGCGGGCGAGCCTGCGGCGAGTCCCACCAGACCAGAGCATCCCAGGACGGAGGGGGGGAGGCCGGGACCCCCCCTCCAGACCAGAAACCCCCCCTCCGGTAGGTGCCCTGAGGCACGGCAGGCATTTTCCGCCTGCTTTTTGGCCCGGGAATGGGTGGGGGGAGAGTTTAAAAGTTTTTTCCTGTGCCGTCCGTGCCGCTTGCTTGCGCTTTAATTGCGGCGGCCGGTGGCGAGACTGGGCTTTTTGCTGGCTGCCCGCCCGCACCGCATGGCATGGTGACTTGAGTCCGGCTGCCCAGGATGGGAGGGAGGCGGGACTCCCCCTCCAGAAACAAACCATCCCTCCGGTAGGTGCCCTGCGCCCTTAGTCAAGCAGGCATTTTTCCGCCTGCTTTTTGGCCCGGGAATGGGTGGGGGGAGAGTTTAAAAGTTTTTTCCTGTGCCGTCCGTGCCGCTTGAGCCGGCGGCGAGACTCGTGCCGTGCGGGAATGGGTGGGGGGAGAGTTTAAATGTTTTTTCCTGTGCCGTCTGTGCCGCTTGAGCAGGCGGCGAGACTCGTGCCGTGCGGCTTGTTGCTGCTGAGAGCCTGCGGCGAGTCCCACCAGAGCAGCCCAGGAGGGAGGAGGGGGGGAGGCCGGGGACCTCCAGAAACCACCCCTCTGGTAGGTGCCCTGAGGCACGGCAGGCATATTTCCGCCTGCTTTTTGGCCGGGAACCGGGTTTTTTAACTTTTAAAAACTTTTTTTCTGTGCCGCTTGGCATCGCACGCGATCGCGCGATGCAAGTAACGAGCACGACAAATCAGACCAAATTGTTCGTTCGTCGGTTCGAGCTCGAAGTCTGGCGGAGTAATTCCCGTTACCGTTTCCATAGAGTAACGGAACCGAGTAACGGAAACGGAAACGGAAATACCGCTAAGTCGTGCCCATCTCTAGTCTCGGGCCATCAAATACTGGTTAGTCCTCCATTATAATTCCTCCCCTGGTTCCTTACTTTTTGACCTTTTAAAGGATCCCTTTACTTCCACCTGGGATTCCCTCTTTGTAAACAAACTCCATAACTTAGGCTTCACTCTTGATTATTTTGCCAACTTTGACTTTAAAAGAGCTTACTTGACCATTAAGGCAAAATTATTTGAAGAAGAAACTGAATTACTTTCCTCTAATCTAAATTGGACCTGCTCTCCACGTTTCTTTAACTTATCCCCTGTTTTTGGCCATGATCTCTGTTATTTCCGTAAGCTAATTAATCCAAATAAGAGATGTGCTTTCATGTTGGCCAGACTCAATATTTTCCCCTCCTCAGTACTCTCAGGAAGATACTTGGGTATACCATCGTCCCAGAGGCTTTGTAAATTTTGCCATCTTGAACCGGACACAGTCCCTCATATACTGTGCCATTGCCCTGCCCATACTAGGTTACGCAGAGTTTTTAGATCCAATTATGTCTATGTTCCCTGGCCCCCCAGAGGAATACACAAGCTTTTTACTTCATGACAATTCTGAATGGGTCACCTTACAGGTTGCAGATTTTCTAGTAGCTGTTATTAATAAGAAATGAGAGTGTATCCCATTTTGGGCCTTTTACCTATTGTTTTACTTGACAATGCTTTACCATCACTGTTTCGGTTGTGTTCTATTTCCTTTGTTTTAATGCCAATAAAGGTGTATGTATATATATCCCGAGGAAAGTCCCATACAGGTTTATATAAAAGGTAGATTTAAAAATATAAGTCTACATCAATATGCAGGTAAAATTGACCATAGAGCTCCAGGGTAAAAGAAGACTGGGACACACCACGATACCTCCTTGATATACAACAATATTCTGCAACAGCGCTAAAAACGTGCTACAGCACTCTGTTGTGATTACCAAGACTACACTTCAAAACAGAGATATCGGGGGGGGGGGGGACAACAGGTGCCCACCAACAAATTCAGAAAGTGGGAAACCATCTCAAATATGAATGAAAGAAAATTTAATTCTTGACAAGTGTTTAATTCTTAGACCCTAAGACCCAACATTCTATTAGTTTTTGCATAAGATTTGCCTAACTTGCAGTGATTGTTGCAGTTAACTCATAAGATGTCAGGGTACATGTCAGCAAACTGATATGTGATTGAAATGTCTGCTGGTACCTAACCACTTAGCTGCAATTGGCTGTGGCAAATTACAGAAACTAACACAGACACCTGTAGAATTCTGCCAATAACTGCTAACTTTACAGTGTCTCATCACTACTCTGGCCAAAGTTCAACAGATGTTTCTGTAAGATCTCTAAAGACTTTTTATGCAAGGAAGTGCACATACTAGTATTTAAGCTATACTGTTCTGTTTTTCCTTTATTGTTCGTCATATATATGACCAATTTTATGTTTCTCTTTGATTTACATCCCCTCAGAAGTACATTTGGGGCTGAAACACATATGGTTCCTTCAAATGTATAAAGAATTAAATGCCCATCTTTTGTCATTTTGAAACCTGCTCTCTGTTTTCGTTGCCAATCCTAAGCATGTCTTCTGGGAATTGTGCCTCATTAAACTGCTTCCAGTGCCACCAGTCAAAAGGCATTGTACAGCTATTGCATCTTCCCTTCCTAATTACTAAACTGTTACAGTATTGTTGTTTCGTAAGCAAAAATGATAGGGAGAAGCAGCGGGAAAACAGGAATGGGCCACACATGTACCTGGGGTACATGTGCTGTTGCAGAGGAAATTCTTATATCCATCCTGATGAGATATCTTTACAATAGTACCCCCCACACACTTTAAACTACCTATTTACCCCTGTTTCTGTCAAGTATTTTGCAATTTGTTCTGCCAGCGGAAGCAAATACTTGTTGAACAATTGCATAGACAGAAGCAGACTCAGACAAAGTCAGTGCTTACTTAAATCAAAACAGCTATATTACATATACAGTGGACCCTTGTATAACAAACAGCTTGTATAACATAAAATTTGTACAACAAAAAAAATTCCGGAGACAGGGGAAATTTGCTTAACATAATCGCTTATGGGGAGAATCTGTACAACATAAAAATGGGATCACTCCATTTTCCATTCATTCCTATAGGAATTTGTATAAAGGAAAAATTGCTTAACATAATTTCATTTGGAATGAGTTAATTCCTTTATACAAGGTACCACTGTATACACAGATAGTTACATGGAGACACATCAAAAGCATAACATCATTTAATCATACATGGCATACATAATCAGTACATAGCATACAGACATAAGAATGGGTGCCTTACTCACAAAGGCCTATTGAACACTAATTAAAAGAACACTTATATACACTAGTCTGTCCAATCAGGTAACACATTGCATGGCTATTGCAGCACCTTGCATCAGTCAAACCCAATTAAGCCCATTATTTTCACCTGCAGTCTTAAAAGAAAAAACCTTTAGACTTAATCACTGTGACTTTGCACATTTGCAGACTCCATCTTAGAAATCAATTAAATATATACAGACCATTTATTTATACACCTGTCTCATAGTTTCACTAAATAATATCTGACAGTTTCATTGTAACATGCTTTTCACTACCCTCTTAAGAGTCAGTCAGTCAGTTTTTGTTACTGTAGTGACAAATTGCCAGGCCCACAACTAGGGTCTGTGTCACCTGGGGTAAACATGGCTTCTGTGGTGGGGCCCAGCAGATGGGAGAACAAGTAGTACAGAGTACAACTACTGTTTTATCATGTTGGCACCCGCCCCCAACACAACAACTAGGGCACATGTACCACCAATCTACCCACACACCCTCCAGTTGTGGCCCTGCAAATAGCTCCCTCACAGCTTTTTTGACACTCCTTCAGCTCCCTTTCCCACACCTTCTTCCAGACAGCAACACACACACTATCTATCACACATGCACACGTGTGTGGAAGCAGGCAGGCAAGCTAGTGGCTGTTTGGTTGGCAGGGAGCTCATCCATAGGCCTTTCTCACTTGCCGGCCACTCCCCACAAGGTCAAGACGGCCAAGTGCCTGGGGTGGTCGCCGCATCTCCTTTTCTCTCTTTTGTCTCCTTTTCTTTCTTGATCTTTTCCTTCCATGCAGCACACACTCCCTCTATCCCACTTCTCCTTCTGCTCTTTCCCCGCCTCCTCTAGAGCCACATAATGCATCTGAGACAGTATGAGTACCAGTAGTTGGGTTGGGAGGAATCACATAACCTCTTCTCTGTGGTCCAGGTAGGAGGATGGCACATCCTGAAAGTTCTCAGAGAACTGGGACCTTTAAGTGAATCAATCTTCCGATTCCTAACAATGCCTCATATCCTCCATAATGTTAATTAAAACACCTTTGCAAGCTATTTTCCCCAACCTAGAGCACATACACAGAAAGAAGTCATATGGATTTCTCTTTCTCTTCTTTTGTCACTTACAGCCTCATTGTTCTTTCCAGCCTGAGCATTCAGCATTGATTCCTTTTTTGTCTGTGTTTTGGGCTGAGAAGTTAATGGTGTGTTGGTCCCACAAAATGAGACTGAAGAGATGCTTAACAAGAATCTTTTTAAAGGGGCAGACACTGTGTTGCAGGGAGATGAGTGTAACAACCCATTCATTTCTTTAGCAAAAAAATGAAAGAAAGAAAGAAAACAGTATTGGGAGGTTGCAGTTTTGAGCAGGAAACACAAGGATTTAACATTCCCCACAGTCATCATTTTCCTGCTCCAAATTGCACCAGAAAATGTCTTTCCTTTTTAAAGAGAAAACGCAGCCAAGAAGAGAATTTGTAACTAAAAATATTAGAATAGGGAAAGGGTGACATTATGCCGCCAACCTCCCTCCTATTATGAAAGCTTCTTGACCTAGCTTTCTACAGGTATTTTTTAAAAAAGCAACTGGAGTTTCAATATGTGTATCTGCATGGATTTTGTTCTGCAGAAAAGAAAAACAAAGCACCAGAAGTGTATGGATTGTACCTGTGTAGTCTGATGCCAATTGTTAAAAGGCCTCGGAGAATTCCTACCTTCACCGACATCTTTTGCTAAATTTAATTGCGTAGGCTTTGCCCACACACCACAAACCTTCGAATGAAACTGGTGAAGCGGTTGAAGCGGTTGAAGCAGGTTTCCATAAAAGCAGACAAGACTCTCTTTCTGTGCATGTAATTCTGAGCAAGAATCAACTGATATCATTGAGGCAGTGTCCACAGCCTCGTTTCCTGTCTAATGGTGTCACAGGTGTCTCTATTCTACCATTTTATAGTTTGACTATGGGCAATTACCCTCAAACAGCTGCCCTGTGGTGGAAACCTTATGCTGTGACACATAGGCTACAGCAGCAGCTGCCTCTTTTGGGGGAACATTTTGTTAGGAGCAGTCCACCATATAGAAAGGCTCGTCGTCATTATCATTCTGCAACCCCAGAAAAGCTGCCTAAAGCAAAGTGTGCTGCTTATATACTGCCCCATGTTGCTTAAACCACTCCCTGGAAGTTTACAGTTTATTTATGCAGGCTACACATTGTTTCCCCAACAAGCTGGGTACTCATTTTACCGACCTCAGAAGGATGAAAGGCTGAGTGAACTTTGAGGCTGCTACCTGGGATTGAACTCCAGGTTGTGAGCACAGTCATAGCTGCAGTACAGCAGTTTCACCACGGCACCATGATGCACATGGGTTTGTGGATCACTCAGTAAGAAAGGATTGTGACTAGAGATGGGTGCCAACCAGCAAAATGGCAGTTCATCTTGGTTCATAGTTCATGGAAGTCTGCAAATCATGAATTTATGAATTATTCCTGAATGAACCACAAATCAGTTTGTCAGTTTGTTTGGGAATAATATTTTCTTAGAAAGCCACTTGACTGTCTTAAAAAAGAAAATTGTTTGGTTTGGACAAACCAAAACCAACACGAACCAACAAACCAGCAATTGTCAACAAACATCCTGGTTTTTTTTTTTTTTTTGGTTCATGGTCCTCTCTAACTGGGACATGGTTGCTTAAAGCAGTTGGATCTGGTGGCTTCTCACCCTAGGTAGCCATCCAGTAGCTCCAAGGATCAGCCTGGACTTGCCAGAGCAGCAGTTCATCATCTCTATCGAGAGCAGATCATTGTGCCATGCCTCCCCTCTGCACAGTTCTCAGGATGGCATGCCAAGAGTACTTGGACTTTCTCCTGCTTCCTCAGTGGCAGCACCAAACAGCAAATTGACTGCAACAGCCCATTCACTCTGCTCGTTTCCCTGGTGTGAAAGTACGAGTGAGCAACTGGTATCGTTCTGGAAAGAGCCCTTCCCCTGGTGCTTTTCCAATGAAAGCCCTGAGTAGCTCTACGCAGTGTGCCAAAGAGGGTCTTTTGTTGCCATGCTTTCACAGGCGAAGGAGCTAAGTGGCACTCTTTATACAACGCTGACGGTTCATAATCCCGTTGAGAGTTCCCTTGCTGCTGGCAATCCATCCTTGCTTTTTTCTATCTGCTCAAGCTTCTTGGAGTCTAAGGTCTTGTTTCTGCCTTGCTCTTGCAGGTTATCCAAGGTACCACAATGCTCTTGGCATCCCTGCCCCAACAAAAATCTTCTTTCATCTCTCAGGCAATAGCTGTGAATGAATTGATCCCCTCCCTAACAACCGGCACTCTCTCCATGGCTGTTCTCTAATTAGGCCCACATTCATACCAGCATGCCAGTTGAGAAATCCATAGGAAAGGATGTTTTTCGGCAGTGCTTCCCAACATTGGTTCCCCAGATGTTCTGGTACTACAACTCCCAGAAACCAGAAATCCTAGCCAGCACAGCTGGTGGTGAAGGTTTCTGAGAGTGGGGAACCATTGCTTTGTGGTCACAGAAGAGTAAGTTCAGAAGATACTCTTGTTTCCAAGATTGGGCACAGCCTGGAGCCATAACAGTTTTTCCCAAGCTGGCACTGCCTTTGCACTGCCCAACAAATGAGAAATACCTGGTGGACAGAAGGGGCCATTCCAGCTTCGTTAACAGAAACTAATAACATGAATCATGCCTGAAGATAAAAGAAGCTAAATCCAGAAGAGCCTGCATGAAACTGTTTAAAGATCCATTCCAAGCAAGTGTCAGGAGCCACAAAGAACAGAAACTGCCTAGGCTGCCCAGTGGGGTGGCATTTGGCCCTCCAAAAAAGCAAAACAAACAGAAAAAGAAAGATCGAAAAATGACAGGGGACATTCAACCCTTTGGATTCGCTTAAGTGTCTCTGTCTCATTGGTTTCCGATGTCATTCACCATGGCATCTTTCTGGACGGACTGTTCAAGTTGAGTGCTGGACAGGGTGGATTTGGTTTAAATCAAATTAATTTAAATAATGATTTAAATCACTTCTCAGAAAGTCTGAATGTAATCACATTCTCCCTCCCCAAAAGTACGCTTTCTCTTGCTGTAATAATAATAATTGCGTGCCATCAAGTTCATTACATTTTATGGTGACCTTTCTCAGGATTTTCCAAATATAAACTACTCAGAAGCATTTACCCATAATTTCTTCTGGGAGGCTTCCTGGGATCACACAGGCTGCTTTATCTCCTAAGAGAAACACTGCGGAACAGAAATTCCAACCCTTCACAAGGTACTCCAATTCAGCCAACTCCTACTTGCTTTGACTACTATAATCTCCTATATATGTATTATAATACATATGTTCCATAATCTCCTTGCCCAGATTAACTTCATCTCCAAAGATCCTCTGTCTACGGACACTGACGGTGCATTGGGCAAGGAGATGAAAGACATATATTAAATATTGTGAAAGACATGATGTTACATGTACAGCATATAGAGAAGCAGTTTGGCAGAGTCATGGAACTGTGTGAGTAAATCTAAATCCACTCTGTTCCCTGCAAAAGTGTGCACTTGAATGTTTGTTTCCTGCTTGTCTGTTGCCCACCTGTTTGCCACCATCCTGTATTTCTTAGCTGGGTTCACTTGTTTGGTTATTACTATTGACTGTATGTTCTTACAGTTTTATCCTTTGTTGTTCTCTGCCCAGAGGTCCTGTGGGAAAATCGGGCAGTCTATAAATGTAAATAATTAATAATTAATAAACCAATAAACAATATTTTACCAAAAAATAGTTGCAGAGCACCAATTGGTAAAGTCGCCTCCAATCGGTATCACTTGAGATTGCTTAAAAGTGATTCTGGAAATTTTAATAAGACTTCCAAGAACATCTGCCACTGTATCAGAAAGAAAGAAAGAAAGAAAGAAAGAAAGAAAGAAAGAAAGAAAGA
>JAHTLZ010000010.1:70414296-70442382 GCA_023846285.1 Phrynocephalus versicolor
AGAAAGAAAGAAAGAAAGAAAGAAAGAAAGAAAGAAAGAAAGAAAGAGCTACTGTAGTTACATTCTCGAAGGCTTTCATGACTGGGATCCGATTTTTGTGAGTTTTTCGCGTAACAGCTATCAAAGAGCTGGTTCATTCCAGGTGTAACTTTAGTTAGAATTGGAAAATAGGGGACTGATCAAGTATGTTATTTCTCATTTCCATATATTGCAGTTAAGAGGGAGCTTATTTTTCAAGACCCCAATCCTGTCTGCGAACCGCAAATTTTTCTCTTCTTAACTACTACCGGTAGAGTGAGTCCTCAGGGAGTCAGAAAAATTAACCTGAATATAGTAATCTATTACAGAAGCCTGTGGAACCTCATAAACCTGAAGCCCTAATTGAAAAACAGATGGACTCTATTTATAAAACTTTTTAAAAATGATATGAGTATATTGTCTCACAATACAAAATTAGAATTCATCATCCATATTTCATGATGAGATATTTGTTACAACTCTGTTCAAACTGAACTATTACATACATTTTACAAAAAGCATTTTAATGATAAACATAAAAACAAATTAATTTAAATAACAAGACCAAAAATTGTATACCATTTTTACTTCTTCTTCTTCTTCTTCTTCTTCTTCTTCTTCTTCTTCTTCTTCTTCTTCTTCTTCTTCTTCTTCTTCATAATAATAATCATCATCATCATCATCATCATCATCATCATCATCATCATCCTTTATTTTTATCCACTCCAGGAAGGACTGGAGATTCTGCTTTTCTAAGGTTCTGCTTCAACTCGGATGGCTGATCCCAGATGGAGATGTAAGGTTTGCAGGTTGCTGTTCAGTCCCTTGGCATTTATGCTTTGAGGTCTTATAAGTCTTGAGTCTTTTTTCATGCCACTGACGCCTACATGAAACCTGTAGGTAAGGCTGCTGGGACCGATATGAAGAGCACACCAAGCTTTCTTTCTTTCTTCCATCAAACTCCGAGTCCAAGGCAGTAGAAGTGATGAATGGGTATCTGGCCATTGTAACAGACAATAATGCGATCCAAAGAAAATGTTGCAGTTCCTGTAAGCAATTCTGAAAATCTTGTTAAACAGAGACATATGCATATTTAAGGAAATAAACAAATACAGGCACTACTTATGGTGGACACCAATTTCATCTTCCAGGGAGATGGCGCCTGTAGTGGTCTGTCTCTTGGCAGATTTATGGATCTGCGTGTTCTATCAGAAAAGAGATGGTGGAAAAACAAACCATGTAAAGCCAAGGGTCTGAACAGGGCCTGGAAATAAACTACCATGTTTCCTGGAAAATAAGACAGTGTCTTATATTAATTTTTGCTCCCAAAGATGCACTATGTCTTATTTTCAGGGGGTGTCTTATTTTTCCATGAAGAAGAATACAGGACACATTTATTGTTATCTTATCATCGGGGAGGCCTTATTTTTTGGGGGGATGCCTTATATTTCAGCAAGGGGCAAAACTGTAAGTAGGTCTTATTTTTGGGGAATGTCTTATTTTTGGGAAAACAGGGTAGTACTACTAATAAATTGATGTTGATATTTCAAAACATGTAGTAAGATCTTTTTGACCCACACTGACCAACTTAGATTTATCCCAATCTGTCCTATTATTTAATACTGACCAATACTTGCCACTTTTATGTATGGGGCAACATCATACTCACAGGACCCACACTTATGTGAATGTGGACTGAAAAAAGCCCACACTGTTCTCATGCACACACATTTAAATGTACTGTATGCACCTAGACTCTGCCTGCAACACCACTAATCTCTGGTTTGAGATGGCACGGGCATACAATTGGCTCTTTCAAACCAGCGGCTGACTGTGTGTTCGAGTCAAGGGGTGGTTTTGCAGCCCCAATGCCACTCTTCCTGCACATCTTCACATGGATTTCCGGGCCATACTTGTGTCTCACTTCTAGTCCACATCCAGTACTCATATCTCACTGACTATCGTAATAACTGACTCGCAAGAACCCCTGCCTGTACTGTGCAACGGAGAGGAAGGGGGAAGAGTTTCCTCCTACCTTCCGGCCCCCTCTCCACTGCCAGCTCACTTTCTTGAGCTCCTCCCTGACTACATGGAGGCAGACTGTTCAGCGTTCTCTGTCTACTGCACTGCTTTTTGCCTTCCAATCCCCTGCAGTATCTTTGCCTGGCTGCACTCATTGGAGGAACGGGTTTATTCTTCCTCACTCTCCCTGCTTGTGTGACACAGCTGGCATCTGTCCTCTTTCCCCCCACTCCATATGTTTGTCGTGGTCTGAGATGAGCCTGTGACAAGCGCTGTGCCTGTATTCATGGCCCCTCCCTCCCTCCTCAAAGACATGCAGCCATTACGATCTCTTGAATCCTGTTTAAACCCTAATCCCATCCTGGCAGCAGCCCATGGCTAAAAGGGACTCTGGCCACTTTGAGACCCCAACCTGCTCCATCTCCTCCAACCCAAGTCCTATTTTTGTACTCAGGGTTTAGTGGCAAAAAGCTCTCTTCACACTGAGGGAGTCCTTCCTCAACTGACTTTAAGCTGCAGAAAATCTGCAGATAACCTCCAAGCAGTAAGAGCGATCGATGGACTTTCTCCAAAGAAACAAGAGAAATAAAGGGCCTTACCCTCCACCATGCTATGCAAATGAGATACCCTCTAGATTTTAAATGCCAGCCTGCATAGATGGGCGAGCTGAATCATGGCCCAGGCGCTGGGATGGGAGGCACTTTAGCCCTTTTCTCCCACACCAATTAATTTCCCAACTAAAATCACACACACACACCCCGAGGGGGCTGTGAAGGGGTTAGGACAACGTACATATTTTCCCTACAGATGTATCTAGTAGGTTGAGGGATGGTAGAGCCAGTTTATCACACCTTACATCTGGAGCAGAAAGGAATAACTTGCCCTCTCCTCGACGGCCAACATTTTACAAAGGACATTTTCTGTCCTTGATCCATTACTCCCATCAGTTCAGGGGCAACCTAAGAGCAGCGCACCTCAACCGGGCTGTTTCTGGATGGTATATTTTGAACTAGAGAGATGACCAACTTTCTCTTCCCCAGAACCATATTCCTTGCTCTGCCCAAGAGTGGGCGTGCTCTGATGGTAGTAACACCTGCAGAAAACAATAAACAGGGCGGCTAATCTGAGTTCTCCCAGGGATGCTTGCCGACGGTGAACACAAATGAGAAGGGCCAAGGTCTCCAGATTCTTCTTGACTGAATTCTCCTTCCTTGCACAACCTGCAGGAGCGGCACTGTCAGTCCTATCCCCACCCCCACCCCAATTTCCTACAGGTGTTCAATTCATTTGGCTCGGCAATTATCCTGGAGATTTTCTATCAGAAGATCCATCTTCAGATTTGTCTTAGTCCAAGAAATCAAACTTCAAAGTGCCAACAGGTTTTTGATTGGCAAGTGTTCATCAAAATGAGGTGGGGAGGGAAATTGTCATTTGATGAAAGAAAATTTCACTTGCTGAATCAGTAGGTGCATGAAATTCAGAAGCCAGGAGATAACTACCATTGCCTGTAGATCTGCACATCGTTGTTGAGGTTTGGGGCAGAGAGAGAGATTCAGAACATGGGTCCCTTCAGAGTTTGGCCTGCAGTTCAACATCCGCTGGTACAGCCAACAGCTGGATGGAGTGGACTGGGAGTAGCAGTTCAATGGCTTCTTGAGAGGTTTACCTTTCCCAACTCTTGCACAGCCATCCATCTCATGATTACAATTCCTTCATAACAGAGTGATCCATGAAACTAGAGGGAGAGCGGAGAAGAGGTCACGGTTTATGCCAATGGAATGGCTACCATGCCCAGTCTGTTCATGCAGGAAGAATACACACAGCACCCGATATCCCCAAAAGGCCACAAAAATATCAGAAACATCCACAACAACCCTAAAAACATGGATACAGCCCACCAAGGAAAAACCTCTAGCCAAGGCACCACTCACAAGCAAATTGAGAGGAAGTCAACATACACAGACCGAGTTGGATGTGTACATGTCTTTTTGTCTGTCAGGTCCCCCTTGAAAAACTGCAGGTAACTAGGCAGCAGCCACAGGCACAATGTCAGAATCCCTGTGGTGCTTTCTGCTAATGGATCCTCTTAGAGACACATGACCAGTGAGTTTCTTCCAAGAAGGAATTCCAGTTTCAAGGAGGCTTGGGCCAACTCTTGGTTGGGTATTGTCTTTTTTTCTTTTTGACTCAGCGAGGGAATGTGGAGCAAAGCAGCTTCATGGAACGAGAAAGAACAAATGGAAGAAAATGTTTCTGGAAACAGGAGTGCACAGAATGTTAGGGAGGAAAAAAACAGTTGGTATTGCCAAGATTTTAGAGAGTAGCTGTCTGAACACAGACCTTCAAGGATTCACAAATCTTTTCAGGGGAGCATGCCTCCAGTGTATGACTGAAATTCATCCCCATTTCAATTTTTTTAAAAACAATTCTTACAAGCTATAATTTGCACAGTCCCTGATCCTGCACAAAACTAGAAGCTTTTCCCTATCTGGATCTAAGTACTGTACACACAATACTGTACATACAGTAGGACAGGCTAGTAGGTCACACGGACACTGTGCTATTACTTTTACAAGCAGTCAATAGCTGGCACTTTTTACAATGTTGTTTATTTTACAAAAATGCATAGGAACCAATTGTGAAAATGTGCAGATTTGCTCTGAATTTGAAGTGAGGTGAATGGAGTGAATATCAAGAATAAATTTTGCAAGTTTTCTAAATGATAAAGGTTCCCCCCACATATACAAGCTAGTCATGTCTAATTCTAGGGGCCGTGCTCATCTCCATATTCAAGCCGAAGAGCCAGTGTTGTGCAAGTCCGTGGCTACATGGCCAGCATGGCTGCAAGGAAACACTGTTTTACCTTTTACGGTGGTACCTATTTATCTACTTACATTTATATGCTTTTGAATTTTCTAAATGGGGGCTAGTCAAATAATTATTTACCTCCTTACTATAAATTTCAAGTTAATTTCTGGTGGATTACTTGCTTGAGTGGTACTTGGCATTTCTGCCTAAATCAGTGAAGCAATCTGTCTGAACTAGATAAAATTAAAATACATGACAGGTGCTTTTAAAGACATTCCCATGCCAGGGAACGTTGGATATCTGCAACCGACATGGCCATTAAAAAAAAAGTACTCATTGGTTTTAAGATTATTCCTCTCATAAGATCACAGAAAGTTTTGAGCTATTCTATCTGCTTGGCTGGATGAAAAGGAACACACGTTTAACATTGAGAAGGGGTCACAGGACCACAGGAAAAATGTACGTCTGATTCTGCCTGCTGATCATGATTCCCATGATTTTGTGAGTACATGGAATGCTTCCTCCAGTTTTATTGGCTCATCAAGGCAGCCCGGAGATGAGATGCTGACTTCAGCCTGCACTGATTGGTTTATTTGCATCTTGCCTTGACAAGATGTGTGCTCATTTTTTTTTGTATCTTTTGTGTCTATATACTACATCTGTGTGGCTGTTACCCAGTGGAAGCATGCCCTGTATGGCTTTGTGGCTTTTCTTCCATAGCTGAAGCCTCTTATCTGTAACTTTGCTCACACCATTTTAAATTTCTTTATGTCAAGTTACATCTCTATATGTTTCTCTTCACTGAGTTTTGCCTATTGTTCCATTTTGTGTTTAAACTCCCAGCCTTTCTGTCTCTTCATGGTCTTGCATCTTCTTATCGATCATCACCGTTTTCTTCCCCCATTCTTCTCCTTGGTTCCTTGGTTCCTCAGTTACTACTACTCCCTTATGCTATTTTGGGTAGGGTGGGGTGGGGTGGGGTTTCTTCCCTTTGGCTCTTCGTGCATGGAACACTCTCCCTTTCTCTCTTTGATATCCACCCACTCCCTTCTTCGCCTTGCTTTTTTTAAAAAAATATTTAAAACTCCTCGCTTCTCTTGGATTTCCTTCTTGATGTTCTGTTTGTGTGTTTTATAAATCTTTACCTTTTTTTAAAAAAACTGGTTGATTCATTGTTGAATAATTGTAAACTCCGCTGCTTCCTTTAGTCTCATCCAGTGAGAACAAAGTTTCCCCCCACCCTCCGAATCCCTACTCCTTTTCTCTCATGTATTTTAAACCCTGAGCCTGCAGGCAGAGGGCTGTGCATTTTATTCATGAACAGTGCCTAGTATACAGTAGGCATTGTATAAATAATAAAGGGTGACGATGCCATGTGGGCACGCCAATGAACCTTGATGCAAATGCTTGAAAGTACAGATGGAGGAGAAAAGGAAAACAAACCAAATAGGACCGGCCACTTGTTACAAAGCTCATGCCCTCTGACAACCTTTCTGCCTGTCCATGGACACAAAAACTGGATGGCGGGGGATGGACTTTTGGAGCGTTGAGATGGCAATGAGGCCATGTGTGCTCAGAAGGTCCAAAGAGCACAAGCCTTGATCCAGTGCAATGGTGTTTGGTGCTGCTCTTTTCCTAGAAGAGACTCCTGGAAAATTGGCCACATAGCAAGTGTGGTTCCAAGGCCACAGGCAACCTACTTTTGTCTGCTTCCGGGCTGGGCGTTTCCCCTGCACTCTCAGTCGCTGGCAGGAACACACTCCCATGCCTGTCGGAATGGCTTTGTCTGCTTGTACCTGCTGCCCAGAATCAACCTGATTACCATCCTTGATGTAGATATATCTGAACAGCTGGGGGGGAGGAGTCCATTATCACCAGCCCAGCTCTCCCAGAGTACATGTAGCTCCTGACAGGTGAGATGCGGCGCTCTCTGCGCGGCTCCTGCAGTGGCTGAGAGCCAGGGCCCACTGGTGTGCATGGGGAGCAGGAGCGGGATGTGCGACCGAGCCACTGAAGCACGAAAAGGTTGACGTGCTTCAGAAGAAGCCCTCTGGACCTGGTTTCACCACTAGGCATGCCACGTGCTAGCCACAGAGCACACTTGAGGGAGGGAGGGAGGGAGGGAGGGAGGTATCACTCAGACCCCGCATGGCTACTCTTTGTGGGAGAGATGTTGCACTGCCAGTCCCTCTGCCCCCCCCCCAAACAAAAAGTGGCTCATCCTTGTCTTGGGCGCATCTTGGCTCTCACTGCAGCCTGATAAAAGCCTTGGCATGGCCATGCACCGGGGGGGGGGTATCTGTGGAAGTGCACAGGAAACGGAGAACAGGACTGATTTTAGGTTAAGCAGAATGAAGCCGAAACTGAGCAACTTTCAGATTAGTGAGATGCTGAGGTGGATGGCGCGACAATGGGAGGTAGGGGAAACACGACACAACGAGGTCAACAATAATATCAGCATCTGTCAGCAGACAGCGAAGGGCAGAGGGTGCAGCAGGATGGGCAGGAACAATGCCCTGTCTGGTCTCATTTGCACTTCTAAAATCTGCCCCCCCCCACTCGCTCTCCATCTGTATTTTTCCTTCACCTCCTTCCTCATCACCTCCTGCGCGATCAGGTGCATTTGCTTCAGGGATGGTGTCTTTGTGTTGAACTGTAATGAGATTTCTGCTTGGCTGCATGGAGAGTGGCTCCGAAGCAGGCTTCTGTGTCTCTCCAGGGCGTGCTACCATTCAGCCCAACATAACTCTCACACTGGAGTCTGCGGGCCAGGCTTTGCAATATCTAGGTATAAATGGTATAAGGGCAAGGAACAATCGCCAGAAGGGCCATCAGTCCAAAACTTATGAGATAACAGTGGCCAGAATGAGGTATGCGAATCCTTCATTTAATGTTATGTGCATGAAACCCCACCCCCCATTTCCTCTCTTCTCAAATGCAGCGGTGAGGAGCAGAGTGAAAATATCTGTTTCCATTTTCACCCTAGCCCTGTCTGCTGTTTCATCCGAACCAGGAACAGTCATTAGCGTTTGGTCTGAAGATGCCATGATTATAAACTAGGTTTTGAAAATGGCTTGTTTCAGGCAGACATGTTTGACAGCGTTTGGGTGAAATGGCAAACCTCGTTGAACTGGAAATGGATGCCGATTCTGCTGGAATCCGTCTCACACCTCTGCTTGAAGAGAAGGATGAGGGCAATGCAGAGCCTTGTTCAGACAGAACTGAGCTATTATTTAGAGTCACATTCAAAGGCAGCTCGAGGGCAGACAACCAGACATTGCATATTTATGGCTGGGTAAAGTTGAAGTTATTGGACAGTAAATGGAACCATTCCAAAAATCTTTTATCATTCCAAGAGCAAATTGAAAATCTTATTAAACAATTAAAACAATTACGCGTGGTCAAGCCATTTCTAACTCACGACAACCCTCCCAGCTATGAAGTACTCAGGTTTCCTGGACATAAAATACTCAGAAGTGGTTCATCAGGCCATCCTTCTGATGGCACTCCAGGATGGTGCCACTCACCCAAGGTTGTACAGATGATAGGACACCGAAACACATCACCCCCGCATGTTCCAGGTGAGCTTGGCTAGCTGTTTTCCTACCAGGTGCAGCGAATTCAAGCTGCCAGCACCTGACTCTGCAGCCAGGTACTCCACCCCACCAAGTTCATGTCCTATGTGTCTAGGAGTGGTGTATCTTTTAAACATGCTTTTAATAGTGTTTTCTAATATAGTTGTGTATTTGTTTTTTTAAACAAAAACTAGGATATTTTCTGGTGTTTTAATTGTAATTATCCTGTTGTTTTTTAATTTTATTTATTTATTAACTAGATTTTTTAGCCGCCCCACTATCAAGAGGTCTCCCACCTTAAGGCCCTGATAGGGAGAACTCTGCCATTAAAATAAAGTTAAGCAAAATAAAAATAAAATAAGGGGGATTATACATTTTTACTTTCTCAAACAACTTGGCTGCATAGAGAAAGCAACAACTATGGATACCACCATGTCCTTACAAATTGGAAGAAATTTACAATTATGAATACACATGAAAGGTTTCTGCAACCACACTTCTAGCTTACTCCATGAACCTGGATTCCCATCCACCTTGCTCAGTCATGGATCGTACATGGAGAGCTTCATTAATTTCAGAGCTTTCAGATACTGCCTCCTGTTTCTGTCCTGTTTCTGTCAGGCAATGGGAGTTAAAGTAATTGCAAACCATCCAGAGATTGCTGGGCTTTGTGGGTGTATGAGCATTATCGATTGATGAATACTGTTCAGTCATTTTCTCCTTCCCTCTGTAATCTGCATTATTTTACCACTGAAGCAAGTCTCCTCTAAATGTCCTTTTTGTCTGCTAAGTGACCACTGCCTTTCTTCCTAAACCATTTCACTGTTTCTCCTATGCAGCTTTAGGGGCTGCAGCAGCAGATTCAGGTCCACAGCTGCATCTATGAGTCTGGCTTTGCCTAGGAATGTTGGAAGACATTACTGTTGCCATTCCTTGTAACCCTCAGTGCAGAGTTTGCTATATACTGATCAGCCACAACATTAAAACCACTGACAGGAGAAGCGAGTAGCATTGATTATTTTGTTACAGTAGTACCTGTCAAGAGATGGGATATATTAGGCAGCAAGTGAACAGCCAGTTCTTGGATTTCATGTGTTGGAAGGAGGAAATATGGGCAAGCGAAAAGATCTGAGTGACTTTGACAAGGGCCAAATACAGATCACGAGATGACTGGGTGACTGGGTGAGAGCATCTCCAAAATGGCAGTCTTGTATGGTGTTCCCAGCACGCAGTGGTTAGTCCCTACCAAAAGTGGTGCAAGGAAGGACAACCTGGTGAACCAGCATCAGGGTTGTGGGGACCCAAGGCTCATTGATGCAGTCAGAGAGTGAAGGCTAGCTGTGAGGAATCGCGTTTTCTTTTAGATCAGGTGGATTACCCTCTCCCTCTCCCTCTTTTTCTGTGCGTGCGTGCGTGCGTGCGTGCGTGCGTGTGTGGAGAGAGAGAGAGAAAGAGAGAGAGAGAGGGGCAGGCAGGGGGCAGGCAGAGACAGACAAAGAGAGAGACAGTCATTTACATGGGGAAGAGATGGCAGCAGAATGCACTATGGAAAGAAGGTAGGCTGGCAGAATCAGTGTTATGCTCTGGACAATGTTCTGCTTGGAATCCATGGGTTCTGGCATTCATGCGGATGTTAATTTGGCAGGTACCACCTATCCGTAGATTGTTGCAGGCCACATAACCCCTTCTTGATATTGGTGTTCCCTGATGACAGTGGCCCCTTTCAGCAGGATCCTGAACCCTGGCACATTGCAAAAATAGTTCAGGAATGATTTGAGGAACATGACAAAGAGTTCAAGGGGTTCCCATGGCCTCCGCATTCCCCATATCTCAGTCTGATTGAGCGTATATGAAATGTGCTGGAACACCAAATCTGATCCAAGGAGGTCCCCAGCTCACAACTTGCAGGTACCAGGTATCACAGGACACATTCAGAGGCCTTGTGAAGTCCATCTCTTGTCACATCAGAGCTGTTTTGGTGTCATGAGGGGTACCTATGCAATATTAGGCAGGTGGTTTTATTACTGTGGCTGTATATGAATAAAAAAACATTATTGTTTAGCTGTTCTTTTAATCATGTCTTAACACTGTCTTCTATTAGTAACTGTACATTCATACAGAAATTCCTACTGCTCAGGTTTTGCTGCCTATACGGGAAAACTGTCCAGGTGACCTTCTGCAAGGAATAAAGCATTCAGGATTGAGCTGCTTGAGATGAGCCGGTGAATTTAATGGCTAACCAAGAAACTGAACTTAGGTTTCCATACCCAGCCCAGGAGCTAGTGGTCTACTTCTACTTGACTAGAGTCTGCTGCTTCTACCGTAATCTGTACTCCCCCTTGTCTCCAGCAGCCTTCTATGGAGCTTAAAAACCTGCTCTGGAGGGTTGATAAATCCTGTCAGATAGGTTTTTGGGTGCTATGAGGGAAAGGAAGAAGATGGCGATTCCACTGCATGGCAAGGAGGAGGACACTTGGATTTTGGCCTCAGAATTCAATGCTGTTTCCACCTAAGGGCGCTTTTACACAACCTCTAACATGCACTGGCAACTTAAATTCGGACCAGAGATCGTGGGGGTTGGTCCCTCTTCCTGTGTTCCCAACCCTCCGCACTCCATTGTTCCTGTCTGCGTGAAGGGAGGGAGAAAAAAAGGGAGAAAAGAATGCAGGCTCACCGCCTGCCATTCCTGTCTCTTAAAGGGGCAGCAGGGACAAAAAAAAAAAAAAAAAAACAGAAGGCGAGGGGAGCCCGGCATTCACAGCTTTACAATCTGCATTGGAAGATTTTTTACCTCTGGAGACCAGGTACTTCTAAAGTGCGCTGGGGTGCGCTTAGGTGGGTGTGGTCATACTTTATTTTTTTTAAAGTTCGCAGCTGGTGGGAAAACAATTTTAAGCTCCGGATCTGGGAGCCCTTTGCCACAGATTTTAGGGGTTGTGTAAAAGCAGCCAAACTGATTCTCTGAATATCCTGTTGGATAGGTAAACTAATAATTAAGAAAACTCCGACCTTAACAACAAAGCTTACAGTGAATGGCCATCTCCCATGTAGAAAGATAAACAATGTAAAGAGAACTAATATAATGAAATAACACTCAATTTACTCAATTCTGTAGTAAAATAGAGTATTTGTATTGTTTGACAAAAAGAATTTACACATTAAACAGAAATTCACAATGCTTGATACTCAGCTCTATATAAACAACTTAAAACAGTTCTATACCTGCTTATACTCAGCAATCCCTCTCTCAACACAATGAAAGAACCCAGAACTGTAACTTAAACTGAACTGTATACTACTAGTAAAGTATAGCTCTCAACTTTAACAAGTAAATATACAGCATAAATAGTAGGCAAAATAACACACAACAAGCAAACAGCTCGTGCAGAGCTAGCAAGTTGGTGTGACTGAATCTAAACCAGCTTCAGTAAAGTGTAATACCAGAGCCTTTCCTTAAATACACTTTTGGCTGCTAGATTGCCTACAGCTGTCTGAGGCAGCGCAGAACCTCAGCTTGATTGCCTCACCTGTATTGTCACACCTGTATTGCCACTCCTCAAACACTCCTGTAGTGCCTTCTAGTAAGGAACAGATAAGTCAACTTTATTCACAATATTTAATTTTTTAAAAAATAAAAACTCAACCTATCCTTCCCTGGATGCTTTCACGGAGTGAATAAGCATCGCCTAGGGATATGTTAAGGCTAAGCAACAGGCAGCCGTGTACCTCACCTCGGTGTAACGGATTGGACAGATGACCTACAATCACTTCCGTCCTTACAATGCCGATCGGTGCTTGTTAAACGAAAGGGCAATTTATACGGCCACTGTTCTGGTTTAATTCAATCTGTGCAGCTACACCCCCACCACCACCAGCCCCCCGGCATGGATTGAACATGCACGTGGCAAACTGGTCATGTGCATCCGACCTCCATCAGTGCCAACCTGACAGCATGCCATCGATAAGCGGTGGGAGAAAATCCACCCCGCTCCTCGTGGGCATGCAAGTGTGTGGTGCTTGTGCCAGGCCAATGCACATGACCAGTTTGCCCCAAGCACGGTGAGCATGTGCAGGGCAGGAGCGGGGAGGGCCTGCTGCCTGTGGAATAAGTCTCCAAAGGCTAAGAAAAGTGCTTGTAAAGACTGTTTCTCCCAGTGTGATGTTTGGCTGAATTTAGTACAGCCATAAGCAGCCGCCTGTATTCCCTCTGCCATAATATGATTTCCTTCCTGACAGCCCTCAGGGAGGCCCTGCCGTCGGCAAAGCCTGTACCAATGGGCTCCGGGTGTTTTCACAAGTGATGCTAAAGCTGTCTCTCACTCTGGAGTACATGTCATTTGCGAATGGGATGATTGTGGGAAAGAAAAATGGCCATTTAAAACCTGAAGGTACTCAGCTAGGCTGCATGTTTGCATTACGCACACTTAAGCCAAGTAAATGTCATTTGTGGGGACTTTGATTAGCAAAGACGATGGGTCTTTAGACATGCCATGGGTGTTTAGAGATGTGACTAGCTGTGTGTATGAATGTAATTCAAGAATCAGCTCAGCTGTGTTGTGCACATTTGCTATTTTTTTTAACAATTTGTGCATCCTTTCTCCAAACACCCATTAGCAGCAGTTTCAACCTGGCTGTTTACAAACTCTGGCTATAGCTGTTTTAAGAACTGAAGTAGTCTCCACCCCTCACATACACCTCCCGATATCAGGACTCCGTAAGAGACATGTGCCATGTTAGATGCCCCTTGGAATGGGTTTGCATAGGCAACTGGTACGCCAGGCCTGTCTTACACCTGCCAGGTTTCTGCCCCACCTTTCTGCTGAGAACTCAGAGCTCAACAGACAAATTTCCTTCCTCCAACTCTTTTTATCCTCACAACAAGCCTAGGAGAGGAGAAGCAGTGGCTGCTGGCGAGTCGCTAAGTGAGCTGTGCAGCTGAGCAAGAATTTGGACCTACATCCTCCCAACTGCCTTGACCCCCCTTATCGGGGGGAAAGTTAAATAAATAAATTATAATAATAAATAATAATAACCATCTAGCCATTCCTATTTCCATGTCTAATGCCAGGCTTCCTGTCAGATCTCTCCCGCTCGGCGGGCTTGCGAAGGGCTGTGCTGTGACTCGCATGGGCCACTCCCCTTCTGCAGGTCCCCCTCTATCTGGCATTTCTGGTTGGGGTTCACCCTTCCTCAAGGGGCCTCATCTCTAGTCTCTTCTGTTCCCTCTGGCTCTGACAGATTGAGCTGTGAACCCTCTCCTCTCCCTCTCCCCCCCCAAGAGGACAGCTTTTGGACCAGCTTTCTTCTCCTAGCCATCTCCTCTATCGGCAGCTTCACGCAGGCTATTTCTTTAGTCCAGCGGTCTTCCAGATCTGGCCCCATCTCATGCGGAGGTCAGTGTTCCCTTGACTCTCTGCTCTCTCTTGTTCCTCTGCCTCCCCCCCCCCACTTCCCCCAAAATCTAAGACCTCTTTTATTTCCAACTTCAATATAACACTCTATCCTTCCATCATAAGAACACCCCCCCTCCCACACACACACATCTTGTTCCCTTAATTTCCCCCCCACCTAAATATTATCCACCTATCTCAGGGTCTTGCTTTTTTAATGCCCTCAGTGCCTGCCAGGATTATCTGCATTCCTTCTAATGGAGGGCAGGGCACAGCTTCGGGTCCCTTTCATGCAGCTGGGTTGAGGGGGTGGCACATTCTTGGAGCCAGCACGTTCCGGCTACAATCCCTCACAATAAGACATATAAATGAATAAATAAAGTGTGAACTCATTACCTACTTATCTCCCAGATATGGGCTTAGGAACAGACAAGGTGGGTAGCCACATAGGACACGGAGCTGAAGGAGATGCCAAGCTGAGTTTAGAAGCTATGTTTCGTGGAATGTACCTTCTGCAATTAGCATGGATGAACATGTGGGAGTGTATGTAACTTTTCCCCCTAGTGTTCAATAGATTGTTTGGGAATTAACTACAGTGGTGATCTTCCTGAAATTAGGTTTAACTTTAAAGTATACTTTCTTCAGTTGTGGATTTGATGTGATTTACACTAAGTAAAAATAATTGGAACTTGGCTTTGTACACCCATGCATGGATCCTGGGAAGGAGCAGCAACAGGCCCCTCAAGATCACACCTGCCTCAGGCCCCACAAATCTTCTAAGTCAGTGGTTCTCAAACCTGGATCCCCAGATGTTCTTGGACTACCACTTCTAGAAATCTCAGCCAGCATAGCTAACGGTGAAGGCTTCTGGGAGTTTTAAGTCCAAGAACATCTGGGGACTTCATGTTTGAGAACTATTATTCTGAGTGACCGTCAGTAGTATAGCGAAGCCAGGGCTCACAGGGTCAAAACCCTAGGATTTTCAGATTAGCAGGGACAGTGACACCATCCTTCCCCCACCTCAAGCTTCCCAAGAAGAATATCTAGGGATGGGCATTTCGTTTCGGAACCAGCAGGTTACAAAATAAACCACACGAACCCAGGTGAAGTGCCTCCCTTCTGGCAGCAGGGGAAGAGGCCTGCTGGGATTCACCTATTTCAAGATGATCCCGCTTCGCTCTGTCTCTGGAGACACCCTTTGGCTTCTTTGCAAAGGGAGGACACATATGTGGTGGGGAGCAGCGAGAGGAAGGGTTGCGGCGGCCATTGCCCCTACCTAGGCAGAGGGAACCTCGGAAGTCCAGGAGGGCGCCTCTGGCAGTGAGAACCTTAAAACAGCGACTTTGAGCCAGAAGCTTGCGCCTCGGGCGGGCGGGCGGCTCTGGGAGTGACCCTCAATAACTGTAGGAGGGCAGACGGGAGCTCGCCGTTTTCCTCTCCCGGAGCGCCAGCCACATGCTCTGAGATGGCCTCCTTTTGAAATACTGTACTGTACCTGGAAGAAACTGGGGCGGTTGACGCTCATCAAGCCACGAGCACCAGCCTCTGGGTTGGTGGTGGTGGGGGCTTTCTCTCACCCACTTTCCCTCCAAGCACAGGCGGCCTTTGCCAGAGAGAGAGAGAGAGAGAGAGAGAGAGAGAGAGGTGCTCCAACGCAACCCCCTCCCTGCATCTACACAGCAGCCCTTCACAACTTCTTACTCTGAATGTTTTTAGCAATAATAAACAAACAACACGTGGTTGGGGATTAGCTAAGGGGGCTGGACAGAGGGAGAGGAGGAGGAAGGCGAGCCTGCATGTCAGCCACCATGAGAGTTCATGGCTTGGGTCCAGTTATTCGACGGGACGAAGCGCGGGCTCCAGCCCCGGCGGCGCGGAACAGACGGCCAGGGAAGCAGGGAGGCGCGTGTCGCAAATGGGCCGGATTTCGGACGAGATCACGGCGAGGCGTCTGAATAAAGGGGACCCCGCCGCTTTCCCTTTGCAAGCCCTGCGTCATGCCTTTTTAGCAGCCCTCGGAGTTTGGTAGCTAGGGAGAGAAAGGCAAGGCTGCTCCAGGGAGGGTTGGCGGAAGGGATCACCCGCTCCGCTTCCCTGCCTCTTGTGTCACTTCTTTGCCTGCAAGGCTTCCTCCAGGCCGGCAGTTTTCGGAGCGGTTCCCGCTATAATTTTTATTGGGCATTTCCTAGCCATGGACGCAGGCCCTAAATCGGCCAGGGGATTGATTGGGAAGACCTCCGAGAGTTTGAAATCGTATGGGAAAAAAGACTGCCGCCGTTTCGGCCTCGCACAGACCTCTTGGAGTGATGTACAGTACTGTATGTAGGGCAGAAGAAGCGTCCTTCATGGAGCCTGGCGGTCCGGCAGGTGCCTGGTAAGGGCAGGAAGCAGAGGCTGGGTGGCTGGCTGCTTGTCGGAAAGGGGTAGCTAATCACACTTTTTACCTAAAATTCCCAATTTCCACGTCCAAGATTTCACTGGCAATCAGGATTGACACCGAGAATGTCGTTTCCATGGAGGGCCTGATCCACGTCTCTAACGAAAGGAAATACTGATCATTATCATATTACCCCCTCCCCCGACTTTTAATAAACATTTTAATCTATATAGAGAGATAGACACCAAATCCACTGTTAAATCTCATAACATATAGAGGCACTTTGTACTATCACGCCTGCTTTGCAATGTTTTAGCGGGAGACGCTGCTCTTACCTGAAAAAATAAGGAAGAGCGTTCAGGTAAGCCTGTGGATGCTCAGGGATTTCTTTCACGTTGATTTGTTGGACTGTCGTTGCTCCTGGACCAAGTGTGCATCCTGGAATATGCCCACCTAACTAACCTTATCCTGTTGGCAATGTAATGCCAGGAGTGAAAACTAAAAATAGTGGACAAGCTGTCCTACAGAGAAGCTTGTCAGCACATTTCTGAATTCCTGATCACGCTGTCAAGGAAGACCAGGGATGAATCCCTGTGGTCTTCCCAATGCTTTACCAATGGGGTGGCCCTATCACTAGGCAGAGCAGGGCACCTCTCATGACAGATGAAGGAAGCTGTGGCAGCTCTCCATGGATTCCTCCTGAGCCTTCAAGCCATTTCCCTCTTTTTTTTCTTTTTTTCTTTTTTGAGGACAGAACTGTATGTTTCACATGGTCTGCAGTGACACCATGGTCTGGGTCGCTTGCCCTCAAGTATGGGGGAGCATAGTACCCTATTTGCATTGTTGAATTAAAAAATCACCTACCAGTCAAATTTGCTTCAGCATGTGAAGTGGGGAAGTACTGTACCATAGTAGTTGGGTGATGCCTTCTGGTGGCATGGGAAAGGGGATTAATCATCCAGCCCCCACCCCATCCCACTTCTAGCAGGATAGCACATCAGACCAGTCATAGCCAAAAATGAGAGCATAGCTGACAGTCATAGCCAAAAATGAGAGCATAGCTGCCTAGAACAGTTGGCACCAACTCCTGGATAGTTAGGGAGAAATGAGGAGTTTAGTGGAGAGACTCAGATATAAGAAACTCATCTGGAGAAGCAACAATGCAGGAGTGTCCATCTTGAAGCCAAGGGGCACCTGGGGGCCAGCAAGGGCTGCTGGCAACCTGGTGGAGTGGAAAACCATCAACAGTCAATACCTACCCACTCTGTGGGAGCCATAGTATAGGAGCACCATAAACGTAAGTGTATCTTCTTGTATCAAGAAGGAGTTATCTGCACTCTATAACTGGAGTTACCTGGCTCCTGATGGGCTATTTGTTTTTTGTTTGTTTGCTTGTTGCTTTTAGTTAAATGTGAAGCCCCAGAAAAAGCCAGTAAGTAATGAGCCTCATGGCACAGTAGGTAAATCCCTGTACTGCAGCTAAAACTGTGCTCAGGACCTGGGGTTTAATCCCAAGTAGCTGGTTCATGGCTGACCCGGCTTTCCACCCTTCCAAGGTTGGTAAAATGAGTACACAGCTTGCTGGGTGCAATGTGTAGCCTGTATAATTAAATTGTAAATCGCCCAGAGAGTGCTTGAAGCACTATGGGTTGGTATATAAGCAGAACACTTTGCTTTTACTGAAAACATGAACATACTTGCTTTACCTCCTTAAAGGAAAGACAGCATCAAGGAAAAGCAGAGACAACCTGTCGGAACCATGGTGCTGTCTTGTCCTCCAAAAAAGAAATGAAGGTTATTTGCAAGACCTGAGTCCTAAAGCTCAGTTAACGCTGGAGCTTTATTCAACCATCCCATCTCTGTAAACAAGGCTGCATTGAAAACTGCCTGCCGTAACCTGTCGCTAGACCTTACTTGCACCAATTGACTTACCATTAGTTATCTCGGTTGCAGCATCCACCATCTATCCCTTTTATGATTCCCATGCTCTTAGAAAACCTATACTAGCCACATGGGCTCAACAGCTATCAGAACCTGCAAGAAATTTCATGGCTGACTTATTTAAATAAAGGGGGGGGGAATTCCTACTATGTTGACCGAGTGACACAACATTGATTGTGAAGGGGAGAAAGTGGCCATCAGTCTCCATACTGCAGGCCCACACTGGAGGAGAGAGGAGGCAGAAGATGGTCTTCTTCTCCTCTGAACAGATTTTAAAAGAATAATGTATGTATGTATGTTGTGTCATTACAGTCGTGACTGACTCTTCGTGACCTCGTGTCCATGGAGTTTTCTTGGCAGGAATACTGGAGTGGTTTGCCAGTTTCTACTTCAGGCGCCTACAGCACCTGGTATTCCCTTATGGTCTCACATCCAAGTACTAACCAGGCCCGACCCTGCTTAGCTTCTGAAATCATGGATAAACCAGTGCAGAAAAAGGAGCAACAGTGTGTTACCACAATTGAAACCAGACTTGAACCAGCAGTGCTAGTTCTTTGCATTTTTGTTGGGGATCTTTCTTGGATTGGTGGTTGCAGATGATTTTTGGTTGCTTTAATGAGAGAGACACCTCTTGTGTTGCTATATGAAAAAACTATTTATTTAACTAGAAGGGAAGGGTACACTGGAGGTTTTCTAACTATAACTATTCTAACAGCCATCTTAGTAAGCCAAGAACATGCTTCTCTTCTCTCTAAGAATACAAGGCACACCCTAACTAGACTTCTACTAGAACATTCCAAGTGGTGTGATCTCAACAGCCAATTGGCTTCGCTCTTTACATTAAATCCAGCCCGTAACACTCTACATTCACATTAACCCTGTAATGGCTGAAATGCAAATCTTGCCAAATATTCCAACAATTTAAAAACTTAGAATAATTCTGGTCGGTTAAAAGCAAGATGCATATACAGTACAGATCGAGAGTTTGGAACTATTTCTCTCTGTGTTGTTGTGACTCCTGACCATGCTTTCATACTAGAATGGCTGAGAGCAAGGTGCAGAGGCGAGCCAGGTGACGTGGTATAGCATACTCCTTGTCAAAGTGTCATTTTGCAGTTAAATTTGGACACCACCAAGACTATGTTATGGGTAGCAGTCAGAGTTGAGACAAGTCCCAAGATCCATGTGGCAAAGAGTAACTCAGGACTGAAGCAAACCAGGAGTTAACAACAAGGACTGTTACTTAACGTCCATTCTCGTCCCGGGAGGAATTTCATTGCGTGTTGATATCAGTCGCAGTCACGAGGTCTTCTTCCAGTTCTGTCCCTGTTCCCGTGTATGCACGGGTGTGACGGATGATACCGGCATGACTGTTACCACACGTCCACATTTCGTGATGAGATGTGAAATTCCATGCCTTTGTTCTCTCTTTTTTTTTCTAGCCCAACCTTCCGTTTTTCAATGTTTCGATTCTCTGAAGCCTTGCCTTCAATGCGTTACGGAGCTAAGTTTGAGGCATTTGTCTTTTAATCTCTCTGCACTGCGTTGCTAACTCCATAGGGAATGTACTGGTGAATGGCACTTCCCACTCCTGCCACTAGATGGAGAATGGCATGTTGCGTGATGAGCCTTACCTCACGGGCACTCGTCTCGGAACGAGAAGCGTGATGAGCAGATTCCCGAGGCCAGGGAGGGGAATCTCTCATCCTGCTTAAATCGCAGTTCAGGGGGCATGGTCGTGTCAAGCCCCGCACACAGAACACACAAACAAGCAGAGTTCAGTTCTTTGCCAAGATCTTTAGTGGAAAGCCAGAGAAATAACAGAATCCAACTCCCAGCAATTACCAGTCCAAGTCAAAGCCAGAATATCTCACGGAAACCAGATGCCAAACCCAAGGGAACAGATAAAGCCGTTGTCCAGGAAGCCGGTCCGAAGTCAGGAAACAGAGCCAAGGTCACAGACAGGAACGTGGTTGCAAGTTCAAATGACGCGTTGCTCCCACAGAGAGCTCAAGGTAAGCTTGTCAGCTTTATCCCAAAACAGGGAACACACCCTTACTTCTGGAAAGGCTCCTGCTAGTACTCAGGGCTTCCAGACCTGATTCCCCGTCTAGCATCAAAGATCCTTTCCGTAGCTCTCCTGGTAGCACGTCTTTGCAGAATCCTGCTCATGGCCCTTCTAGGAGGAGGAGATATGCTTTCAGCTGAGTCATCAGACCCAGCTGCCTGCTGAGTTGAGCTGCAAGGCTCCTCCAGCAGGTCTTCACCATTTAACCCCTCGGAGTCAGGTTCTGTGACAGGCAGGGTCCTGGCAGGTCGGGATGAACTCCCCTCATCCCGCAGTGGACATGTGGTTAGATTACTTCATACCGGTCCCAAGTGGAACCGCGAACAGCGATGAGATGGACGTGAAGTATCAGCCAAGGAACAAGCCAGGAGACGGGCAATGGCCAACAAAGGATACATGGACAAGGCACTGGTCAGGAAAATAACCTCTTTCTCAGGCATTTCACATGCCCTACTAATCAGGAGCAGGGCCCAATTGCTGGCCTAGCCCCATCCTCTTGTGTTGCTTGATGCCTCTCATCCCCAACACTCACACACGAAGGGGATGGCCTGAACAGAGAACTTGCTTCCCCATTTCTATCCCATACACTAGAAGTATTTAAAATCAGACCAGGGGAGGTCTATGGGCACAGAACAGACTTCTCCTTTACAAGTACACCCCCCCCCCCGATGCAGACACAGATGCCAAGAAGGGCCAGTAAGGTGCTGGAGAAGAGAGTCATGTTCCGTACAGCTTCCCATGCACTCCCTAAGCCAGATTGTTACCTCTACGTGCAGCTGGAGATGATGCCCCAAGATTTGCCAAAGAAATATTCAGGTATCTTCTGATTAGATGTTCTACTTGGAATTGGAAATACATACCATCTTGTTCTTCACAGCCCAATATATGGGCTGTGGTGAGGGAGATATAAGGAGGGAAGACCAGCAGAGACACATTAGTAGGAATCAGGGCCAGCAACCAAACCCCACTCTGTTTCTGCATGGAATCATGACTATGTGGAGAACATTTGCTCTTGAAGCCAGTCTTAATTAGAATAAGAAACCTTTTAGTTCAGGTTGGGTAACGTGTAGCTCTCCAAATATTCTTGTTGTGCAACTCCCATCAATTCCAGCTAGCATAGCTAATGCAGTAGATAGGAATTATGAGAACTGAAGTCCAGGGTGACTTAGAAGGCCAAAAATTACCCTTCCTTCCTTCCTTCCTTCCTTCCTTCCTTCCTTCCTTGTCCCCCCACCTTTTTTTTTTTTTGTCTAAAAGGATCTGTTGACCTGCCTGAATGAGTAGATTGGATCAATCCAGGGTCTTATGCTAACGAATTGCCCAGGCAAATATGATAGTACAAAATTCAGAGGTTCATCACATAAGGCAGATGCAAGCCCCAGCAGCACAAGACAGACTCCCATATTTAATCCCTATTAACATTCAAGTTGGGCATTTACCAAGAGTTCTGGGATAGAGTATCGAATATCCTACCCTACAACAACAGCTTCTGTTGATATGAGGCCCTAGGCTGGCTGTATGGGTATCTATACATTTAGAATTTAGGTGATGGGTGTGACCTCTCTTCTGTATTACTTTACCATGCTCTGCCATTTTGGATTCACCACTGAGTGGGGAACAGGCCAATGCCATGCTCCATTAGCAGTACAGTACTAAGTGTATTGCCTTGATGGAAAGAAGGTTGATGGCCCTCTCTCAAACTGTTGTAAAAGGAAACACTCACTGAGCCCACAGGCCAAGGTCAGTATCCTGCACCTGCCATTTTTCTTTAGCTTGCCGAGAGCCCAGTCCTGCCGTAGAGTTTCCTCTGCTCTTTATTTTGCAAGATAAGCTGTTGCCCTTCCCTTCACCCTCCTTTAAATCTGTCCTTTGCCACCCCGTCTCATATGGTGATCTTAAGGAGACTCTGGCCCCCTGCCAGCAGTTGACTTGTTTACCGGCAAGACAACAGTAAATTAGTGTCCTCCGCCAGCATTGCGCATCTCCAGGCTGAGCCAAGAGTATGCAGAGGGCAGGACTACCAGGCTACATGGAAAGGCTGCAACCGCATTTCCTGCACATTTTAACAGACGCTTCCCACCCCCGGTATTAAACGTAATCTGCTCCTGCAAATGGCTAATTTTGAAAATCCTCTTATCAGCATTAGCTCCTCAGCACTGGTATTTATTTACTGTTCATTTTCATAATCTTTCTCCCTTCCCCCCAACCCTCTTACAATCATATGAGGGCTGGCTCCATTTCAGAGAGCCCTGACGAAAGAAAAGAGGTGGGAAAGAAGAGCCCGGTTGGTGTGGGAGGGGGGACTTTGTCATGTGCTGTGACGTCATCCAAGAGACACAGAGGAAAAGAAGACAATGGACGTACAGAGGAGGCCCGTTTCTTTTGTGTGCGGGATCAGGCAAGCAAGCCAGAGTCCAGTGGCAACCTTGAATGCATTTGCCTTGCTGCTCACTGAGCTGCATTATGTAAACAGAGGAGTGCAGGTGCCACAGGTTGCTTTCCATACACACCTGCATTCTAGCTACAAATCCTTTATGCCCTCTGCATTTCCATTTGCTCTTCAAGGGCAAATGAAAGGCAAGGGCCCCTGGGGTCAGCTGCTTGAGCCTGTTTGAGGCCTACTGCACTTAACCCTGGCCTGACAAGCTGCCCCAAATGGGCCTCCGACGGGCTTCCCGGGCCTGTCAAAGGCCTCAGAAGTGGTTTCCGAAAAACTGGAAGTGACTTCCAAAAAGAATCACTTATGGGGCGAATCCATACAACATAAAAATGTTTGCGATTAGGGATTACTCTGTTTTCAATGGATTCCTATGGGAAATTTGTATAAAGCAAATTTTGCTTAACAGAATTTTATTTGGAATGAATTAATTCCTTTATACAAGGTACCACTGTAATATAGTTTGTATTAATCTGATTAGTTTGTGCCATCAAGTTACATCTGATTTACGGGGAAGGAATGAAATAGTAACTCCCCAAAAGGTTTTATCATTAATGGCCCTGCTCAAGTCTTGCAGTCTCTCACCATATGAGGTCTTTCTCTACCTTCATTTTTCCTAACTTCGTTATATATTCCAGTGAGTCTTGGTTTTTGTTTTTCATTCTGTGTTTAAAGTATGGCAGCTTTACGATATGTTCACACATACAAAATATCTCTCCACTTTCTCGCTTTCTCTGTTTCGCAGAAGGTTGTGTGATTGTGTCACAAAACTGATATTGTGTGGCAAGAGTTCAGACCTTTGTGTGCACTCTTGCATTAACATGAAATGACCTGCAATTGTTCATTCACACGGCCACCGCATGACATTCTCGTTTCCACAAATGTCATTTACCGTTACCCCTGGCCCCCTTAAAAAAATAATATGGAGACATTGATTTGTTGATGAAATGTCAATGCTGTCAAAACACAGTTTTTAGGTGTTGGTGCCTTCTCTCCTGATTTGTTGCCCTCAATGGCGAGGAGCTGGCCGTTCCCTGCATTGCCCATCATGATGCAGGACAAGTGGGGCCAGGAGTCTGTGTAGGTCAAGCTGCACCTTCTCTGATTTCTCTGGTGCAGTCTGTGGATGTCAGTGGGGTCAATAACTTGTTATTTGTTTTGCAAGAACATCCCCCCTAAAAATCCTGTGAAATCAAGAGGATCCTTTATTGATTTCATAGATCCACTTTACTTTCTTCCCACTCTTCCCACTACAACCTTGTCGGAAAACCTAACACAAGTCGTCTGTTGGCATTAGGAGGAATTAACACATTTAAAATTTAAAAAGAAGACCACAAATGGGGGTGAAAAAAATAGCAGCAGACTAGGGTTTTTTGTTATGGCAGCATAAAAAGAAATATCCCGGGACTGTGGGTTCACACAGAACCAAAACCCAACAGTAACATGGGACAGAACAGGTAGGCCCTCAGCTGGCATATATATGTTGCTGTGGATTCAGCAGCTTTTGGGAGGGGCAGGGATGCAAGATAGAATGTGTGTTGTCTGAACCCCCCAAAACAACCCAGGATCAATGAGGAAAACCGGAGAGACATTTCGGATGTCTGAACACAGTCTTCTGTGAGTTCAGGCTTCATTTGATCTAGAACCCACTTATTTGTTTTTCTGGCAGTCCATGGCATCTGAAAATCCTTTTTGCTGTTAGTTCTCTTTTTCACAACTTTCACATCTATACATGGTAGCCACGAATATCCTTCTGCAGATGATCTTCTCCAGTAACACAGCCAAAAGTGTTCTGCTTATATACTGCCCCGTAGGGCTTAGAGCACTCTCTGGGCGGTTTACAATTTAATTATGCAGGCTATACATTGCCACCACCACCCCGGGTACCCATTTTACCCACGTCGGAAGGATGGAATGCTGAGTGAACCCTGAGCCTCCTACCTTGAATTGAACCCCAGGTTGTGAGCACAGTTTTAGCTGCTGTTTTTAACATGTTCTTTTAATTTATTTTTTATTCTGTAAACCGCCTAGAGTTCCTGAAGGAAAATGGTGCGGTGTAGAAATGAATCAAATAATAATAAATAATAATAATTTAACCACTGGGCCATGATGATTCGTATACTTAAGGATCTTTTCTTGCTGTTCTTCCAAGTCTCAATCTTCTGATTTCTTAGCTGCAGTCTCCATTTGGATTAATGACAGAACCAAGGTGTAGAAAGTTTTCAGCCATTTCAGCTTCTTCTCTGTCAGCATTAAAATGATGTCATTCTTTTTATAGTCGTTATTTTGTCTTCTTAATATTCACCCTTAATCCTTTTGCACTTTGATCTTTCATCTTCTATAGTTGTTTCAAGTCATTGCTTTTTTCTGCCAATAATTTAGTGTCTTCTGGGTATCTTAAATTTTTTTGAGGTTTCTTCCACCAATTTTCACTCTGACATCTGAATATAATCTAGCTTTTTGTTTCAGGGGAGGGCTGTACAGGATGTTCTGTACATTTGTTGTTGTTGTTGCTCAGTCGTTCAGTCGTGTCCGACTCTTCCTGACCCCATGGACCAGAGCTCGCCAGGCTTTCCTATCTTCCACTACCTCCTGGAGTTTGGTCAAATCCATGTTGGTTGCATCGATGACACCGTCCAACCATCTCATTCTCTGCCGTCCTCTTTTCCTTTTGCCTTCCATCTTTCCCAACATCAGGGACTTTTCCAAGGAGTCCTCTCTTCTCATGAGGTGGCCAAAGTACTGGAGCCTCAGCTTCAAAATCTGTCCTTCCAGTGAACATTTGGGGTTGATTTCTTTCAGGATGGATAGGTTTGATCTCCTTGCAGTCCAGGGGACTCTCAAGACTCCTCCAGCACCACAGCTCAAAAGCATTGATTCTGCAGCGATCAGCCTTCTTTATAGTCCAGCTCTCACTTCCATACATCACTACCGGAAAAACCATAGCTTTGACTATCTGGACTTTAGTTGGCAAAGTGATGTCTCTGCTCTTTAGGATGCTACCTAGGTTTGCCATTGCTTTCCTCCCAAGAAGCAGGTGTCTTTTAATTTCGTTGCTGCAGTCACCATCTGCAGTGATCAAGAAGCCCAAGAAAATAAACTCTGTCATTGCCTCTATTTCTTCCCCTGTTCTGTACATATACTGAACATATAGGAAATAAACTTCTGTATGCTTCTTTGCCAACTGGAAACAATTTTGTTTCTCCATGTTCTGCCCTAATGTAGTATCTGGTCCCTAGTCTAGGCTGCACCTCACAGTGATCAAATATTGTGGCATACTCTTTTGTTTTTGAATTATCCATCATTTTCCATGATCCATACAGTTAAAATCTTTCCTGTAACTGACAAAGGGCAAATGGGTTATCTGTTCAGGTTCCTTGGTGTGCTCCAATGAGGTCTCTAGTACATAACCTAGACTAAAGTACTTGCTTCAGGAATGGGCAAAGTGGTCCTAGTTTGCTGCACTGCCATTTTAAACCTCCCTTCTAACTGGGATGTTTTAATGTTCAGCCCTATTGTTTAACTAGACATATCTGGGAGTATTCTCACAGCCCTTGCTTGTAAATTTTTATTTTGGTTATGCTCATCTGGAGCGCCCTGATTGCTGTTGTCATTGAGTGGAACTGTCAAGTAACTAAAACAAGCCGTCTCGAAGAATTGGGAAACATTCCCCATTTCCCATATTTAAATACCGATAGATTTGCTGATTGTGTGAAGAAAGGAGTTCCTGATGGGTGCAGTAAATATACTCGTGCGACAATACAGTCATCTGCCATTTAGCTCAGAAGTCAGTGTGTCACTGTCTTCGATATTTATTTATTTAAAGTGTTTTTACATCACTCTTCAGCTAAAATATATCTCTCTCTCAGAGCAGCTTGCATGCAGCCAATAGAAACATGGCAGTTCTTGTTTACAGCCTTGCAGTCTAAAACTCGGGGGAAAGAAAAGTCACCTCTTCGTACTTTTCCTCCCATGGGATTGACCCTTATGTAACAGTGCATAATAAGATTGCAGCCTGGTTTTCTGAATGTTTCCCGTGTCATGGCCTCTGGTGTTTGATTCCATATTGGTTCAATCTCCGATCCAGAATTCTTACAATAAAAGCATCCGCTCATATTCAATCCAGTCCAGGCGTTTCTCTTACTGTTTTCTTTCCCAGGGCTGTACGTTGGACTTGCTGAAACTCCTGCATTCCCCATGCAATTGTTCCAGTCCTGCTCAGAGAAAGATCTATGCTCAGCCTCTCTCATTAGCAAAAGACAGTTATGCACCGTGCGAGAGGAGTGCCCACCCTGGACCCGGCTCTTCACTCCTCTGCCTCGCAGTCGTCCTGATCGTCTGCCTGTGGAATTCCAATGAATGGCAGCACCCATTATTTATTAACTCTTGCCCCATGCCGTCTCTTCGCCGCAGCTCTCTTGAGTTGTTTTTTTTTTTTAAATTAAATCTTGGGTCTCTTGCTCTGTACTAACTCAGCTTGAAAGGATCACGTCTTCCCCAAGAGCAGCTGAGTTTGGTCTGAAATATTAACCACATAAGAATCCTGTTGGGGGCAGATCACAGGCTGGCCTCTTGAGTCGCCCGGCAAAGCAAAAGCAGCCAAGAGCTCGCAAAGAAAGGGTGAAGAGAAGGGAAAGACGTGTCGTTCTAACATTTCTTGTCATTCTCAGGCATCTCCCCAAATATGTTTTTCAGGCAATGAACAAACACGGTCAGTTAGAGACTCTTTCTCTGTTTGGGATGATGAAAGCAGGGATCAGGAAGCACCAGCCTTACCAAAGCTTCCTAGCAGAGTCATAAGCAAGCACGGGGTGAGAGATATATTCAGGATAGGCACAGGGTTTACGAGGAATTATAGAGGATCCCCCTTCCCAACCTCCTGCAGGATATTGACTGGCATTTTTCGCTCTTTGGATGATGCAAGGTTTCCATTTTTTAGTGGTGAAGCCAATTGTAAGGCAGGAGAGGTGGATCTGGATTTCAGGTATAGCTTTAGTAATAGATACCCATGGGGTGGGAGGGGGGGAAGGGGCACTGCATTTAATCCAGAGTTTTGAATTTATTGTACAGTATATGTAATTTTTTTTTAATATACCCAAATTGATACACTGTGCTGTAGAGTTGCTAGTGTACAACAACTTAATGCAAAATTAATGATGTTGGTATGGAGCCCTCCCCCCCCAAAAAAAGGTATGGGCACTCTCAGTTTGAAAAAGTTACTTTTCTGTACTACAACTCCTCACACTTTAACCTGTTAGCTTGGCCTGCTTATTCCTCAAAAGTAAGCTGAATTCTGGGGCAGTATCCCTTTAGAAGCTGCAGGGTGGAAGTCAGATGTCACCCATAGGATACAACCTGCCAGGATTTCCTCCAGCACTTGAGCCATGCAGAATGTGTTAAGCCTGTGTGTGTGTGTGTGTGTGTGTGTGTGTGTGTGTGTGTGTGTGTGT
>JAHTLZ010000010.1:70442392-70549373 GCA_023846285.1 Phrynocephalus versicolor
TGTGTGTGTGTGTGTGTGTGTGTGGTTACAGTTGTGACCGACTCTTTGTGACCCCATGTCCATGGAGTTTTCTTGGCATGAATACTGGAGTGGTTTGCCAGTTGCTACTCCAGGCGCCGACATCACCTGGCATTCCCTGGTGGTCTCCCATCCAAGTACTAACCAGTGCCGATCTTGCTTAGCTTCCGAAATCAGGCAAGATCGGATATGCTTAGGGCATCTAGGCAGCAAGCCCATACACAGTCCAGTGCATTTCAGGGAGGCTGGTGCAAGAGAATGTTTGAATGGATTCTGCCCTATATTAAAGGAACCATTACTTATGTATTTATCACCCCCCCACACACACACACACCATCATTTCAATCAAATAATGCTCACCCAGGACGGCTTACGAGCAAAAAGTAATCACACACAGATACACATCTGCAGCTCTTAGCCCCCTGGCAGATGGCTGAGCCAGAGAGAAGATGCTTTCCTTTGGTTCTGAAGCCCCCGGGGCAACTGGCCATTGGAGAGCCAGTTTCAGGGTGGAAGGAGGCAAGTTCCAGATATAGAAAAGCCATTCCTAAATGGGCAGTGGCAGGATGATGCTCTGGGTATCGGAGGGCATCATTCCACCCTGTGCATATCCTGCCACTGTTCAATTATGAATGGCTGCAGTATTTCATGTGCATGTGCAAACTCACAATGCCTCTTGCACTCTTAAATAATGCAGGCAGGGACTCTGATTAGGCTGAGTGATACAGCCACCACTGGCAAGCGACTGGAGGTGTCAGGAAGAGGCAGCAAATCACTAGTTATATATTTTGTTATTATTGTATTCTTATGGGCTGGGGCATAGGAATGTTTCCTTTGAGTGCCAAAAGAACTTGATTTATCTGGAGCACCGTGCCCTTTAGCTTAGCAGCGAGGATGGGAGAGGGTGGGGGATGCCATCTCCTGTTGTACCTCATGTAGCAAAAAGCCATGGGCCACCATGGGCCAATGACAGAGGTCAATCAATGTGTGTTTCTCTCAGTTTCATACTGCTGTAACTAGAAGGGCACTTGGCTAATCAGAGGACACTTGCAGATACTATTAAGGCTCCTACGATTACAAATGGAAAAAATGTACTGCAGTTGTCCCACCTTTCATTGCTTAATGGATTTTTTCCCATGGCGAGAAAAGAGGAAGAAGAAGAGAGGGTAAAACATCTGGGAAGCATCTGGGTTATGAATGGAAAGTAATTATGATGGAGGTGGAAATGGAGGTGGCGGTGACAAAAATGTCTTCTTCCCCATCACCAAATTCCATAAGTGATTCAGGGCAGCTGCACCTTAAAGGCATATCCTTCTTGTTCTTGTTGTTTGTTGTTGTTGTTGTTGTTGTTGTTGTTGAAGGGCTTTGCAGCCTCACCAAACGGAATGGACATTCCTTTTTGCGCCTCCTTTATGCTTTGCAAACACACACAGAGATTGTTGCTTCAAAGAAAACCGTGCTGTTACCTTCAGCACTCTCCCTGATTGTGTACAGTTCTTTCTTACAAAAATGCACAGCTCTCAGGCATGCTTATAATAAAGCCAAGTAGAGGCTTATTTAACAAGGTCTTTGATAAAGATTCCAATAGCAGGCAAGTAGAAGGATAGGGAACAGATGGCTACAGAGAAGAGAAAAGGAAAAAACACCATAAAAAGCCTCCGCTGATTAACATGATTATTTCCTGACTAATAAGGTACATCTCACCCAAATGGTCAAGTCGTACAGAGAAGTGGAATCCAATTTTCCTAAGAAACTCATGCTGGCAGTCTTCCCTCTGTAAGAAGGCAAAATGTGTTCTTCTCACTCCACCACCATGTGATTTTTCTGATATATGCTCTCTGATCCTGTCCATGTAGATAGAGTCCCCCTGAGTTCAATGCATTTCACTGCCAATTCATATGTACGGGAATCCAGCCTGTACTTTGGATGAAACTAGAATATTTTTACTATATTCAGATCACTTCCAGTTGCTTCATTTTTTCCAGTTATTAACCTTGATTTCTCCCCCCTCCCCCTTATTGCAAGGCAGGAACTTGCTCTGTTCAGGTGGGTGCCTAAGCAGGGATGCAAGCTAGGGGGATGCCAAAAATGATTGAAACAGTCTGACTCTTAATACATTTATAGGGATTTATAACACCCACCCAGAGCTAACCTATGGTTAAGAGCTGTTTGTCTGATCTTGTATTGGAAGATATAATCTGGGAGTGGGAAACCTGGTGCCCTCCAGATGTTGTGGGCAAAATAACATAAATCCCAACCAGCTGCAAAACATCTGGAAGGCAACAGAGTGCCTACAGCTCATGTAATATCTTTTACTTAAATTTGGTTGTACCTCAGAGATGACCCTTGGAAAAGACGCTATCCAAAATAATTAACAGAAATAGACACAAATCATGAGTGCAATGCGCACTTCTTTGAAAATAGGATCTAATTGCTGAATAGCCATGCTCAAGATCCCATGGCTACCTCTTAAAATATCTTACCCATCCCAAGTATAATTGTTAATATATTACCCCTTTACTTAATAAGAACCTAAGAAGAGCCATGCTGGATCAGGCCAAAGGTCCATCTAGTCCAGTTTCCTGTATCTCACAGTGGCCCCACCAGGTGCGTCCGGGAGCGCATGAGACTAGATATCTGTTTCCTGATACCACTCCCCTGCATCTGGTCCTTGAAGTACCCTGGTTTTAAGCCTGGAGATTACACATCTCCATCATGGTTTGTAGCCTGTGATGGACTTTTCCTCCAGGAATCTGTCCAATCCCCTTTAGAAGGCATCCAGGGCAGATGCCATCACCACATCTTGTGGCAGGGAGTTCCACAGACAAACAATGCACTGGGTGAAAAAATATTTTCTTTTGTCTGTTCTTACTCTCCCAGCCCTCAAGTTGAGTGTATGTCCCCTAGTTCTGGTATTTTGTGAGAGGGAGAAGAGCGTCCCTCTATCCACTTTACTCATGCCCTGCATTATTTTGTACGTAATCTACACATCTGCATAAAACCCATATCAGGGCAAATTGTGTATTTCCATTTGGCTGTCAGTTATATAACATGGTATATTCGAATTCATAGGACTCTTCTTCAGATTACCTTCCAGGTCAAGGAAGAGTTCTGTCAGACTCCATAGATCGCTCTCTCTCTCTCGGCTCTTACATTGTCTCAGCTTCACAGTAGGACTCATGTACCCAAGAAGGGGTGCCTTTCCCCAACATTTCAGAAATGGGTGCTGCTGTGCTGGTCACAAGCCTCCAACAGCAGCTGCAAAGTCCAAGTCACGTTAGGATACATATGAAACCTGTACAAGGGTAATTTAAAACAATTTACCATTGTGAGGGTTTAATGTTTTTATAAGTGTTTTTAAACCTGTGAGCATTATTTAGTTTTAATGGTTGTTAGCCACCTTTGGTTCCCCATGGGGAGAAAGGCAGCAAATAAATAAATAAAGCACATCTGGAGTGAAGATTAATTCAGTGGCTAAAAACATCTAGTTAGCAGGGGGACGAGGACGGAGCCTTTCCAAAGAACATGAGGACTGTGAGCCATTCAGGCATCCCCTGGGCAACAACAACAGCACCCAGCCGGCTGTTCCTTCCTCTCTGGAACCTCCTTAGGATTGCTTCTGTCACGAATTAAGGAAAAGATTTAGTCACCTGTGGCTCGTGACCAAGGCAAGGAGAGGAGTTCCTTCAACCCCACACTGCGAAGATTCCGCATCTGGCTCGGGGATGGCATTTCTGCTGCTCCCATACTTGCTTTGATTTTTGGCAACACAACCCCCACAACGCCTGGATGTAAGCAGTTTTAAACTCAGCTTAAGACACTTACCTTGCAGAGGCTTGTCACAAACTTTTTGGCACGTTCCTTTTATACAGTAATTTTTTCTGCACTGTCTACAAGATGGTTCATGCCTGGTCACACAGATCTTATTCCATGAAAGCTTGCCTTGCTGGACTCTTTTAGTGGTCTAATGAAGGCATCACCTTCTGCATTTTAAACTGTGCTGTTGTTAAATTGTTATGGGGGGGGGGCAGATGACCCCTCCATGAGCAGAGCCAACTGGAGCCCAGCCCAAAAAGCCAAAGCCTGGTTCAGCAGAATGTGGGAAGGGGAGGGATTATTATTATTATTATTATTATTTTCAAACTTATATACCGCACCTATTTCCCCAAAGGGGACTCAGGGCGGTTTACACAATACCATAGCAAATAAAACAGATAAAAACAATAAAACAATCAACAGCGGTGTCCAGGACGGCAAGCCAATGTAGGAAGGGCAGCGAAGGGGGGGAGGTTCTTTCTTTCTTTCTTTCTTTCTTTCTTTCTTTCTTTCTTTCTTTCTTTCTTTCTTTTCTTTTCTTTCTTCAAGGAGATTTTCTGCACAGAGCCAGCAGGTGGCGATATCCAGATGAAGGAAGGTCAGACCCTAAATGGCGTTTACTTTAGCGTTCATGCGGGGGCGGGGGGGGGGGAGAAGGGGGTTCTGACTTAAGGCAGCTTTATTAGGGTTTCCATGGAGGAATGGGCGAATATGAACTCAAGTCTCCTGAATCCTAGTCCTACGCTCGATCCACTGCATCGCCCTGCCTCCCATTCCACCCTGCATCTCTACCAGTGAGGACCAAAGACAAGGGCAAGGAGCCCAGCTCGGACAAGGTGGCACCTAGTAGGCACGGTCTTGGCCAAAGCCTCGCCAGCCGGCCCGTCTGCCTTGCTCGCCTTTCTGTGCTCTAGCAAGAGCGGCAGCACTCTCGCCGGCGGCCGACTTCAAGTTGCACGCAGAAGACATTGTTTACTAGCCCGCGCCTTTCGCTGCCTGTCGTTAACTCTCGGTCGGGCAGGCTGCAATAGCTTGGCTAATACAACGGCGTTTAATAACAACAACTCCCCGCTTTCCTTAAATACCACAAGCGAGGGAACCGGCGAGGCAGGCAGGAGGCTCGGGCGAGGTATTTATTATACATGAGCTCACATAATATCTAGACATAATACTCAGTTAAATATTTGATAGGCGTTCTTGGGGTGGGGGGACATTTGCTGCCTCGCCATCGCCTTTCCATTTCCAAAAGTTCCCATAGTCATGCATGAGGCCCTAAGACCCAAGCCTTCTCAGGGAAGTACAAGAATCAGAATCAAGAGAGTGCCTGGATTGCAGCTATGGCAGATGGAAATGGTGGAGCCTCAAGGTGGGCCAAGGGCATTGCGAGCCCTCGGGACCAGACGACTCTTAGTCCATCCGGAGAATCTGATTAGACAGGCATTTGCCTTGCGATCAATGCTATGGGGCATCATTCTCCACCTTTGGGCAGGAGGCCACATGGCGAGTTAGGGGTGGAGGGGAGTGAAGTATGCCACTTTTAACAGAGGAAGGGTAGGGTAAACATCTAAACACAACACTGCCAGCCTAAGACATTTTTGCTGCCTGAACTAGAGGACAAGATGTCCTTGAAGATTCTCAGTCATCCAGGTGGGTTTATCTGGAAGTTGAGTCATGGCAACTGGACTTCTTTTTCTTGAGAGATAGAAACTTTGCTGCTCATCCTAACAGCTTCATCCGTTTGAAAAAAAGCTAGTTGCAAGTCCAATATTTTATAGTTCACTTTGACCTCTTGTCACTCTGGTCTGAAATAGGCTCATAAGAAGAACAATGGCCTAAATAGGCTCGTTAGGTAGACAGCTGTCTCAATAGTTTTAAGGTGAACAATGTCCTAAAGTGCTGAAACCCATAAAGTATGGGTCGTTAGCTATGGCCCTGGTGGTGAAGGTGTGTATTTTTGATTTGTCTAGGTATTGTTGAAATCACAGCCTGATAAGTGCCAGATAGACTATGCCTGAGTCCACCCCACCACCTCTGTTGAGAGAGAGGTTTTCAATGTTCACATGAATGGCTTCCCTGACCCCTCTCTCAAACCACGTATCTTCTCTGTCTAATATGTATTCGTGCCCTTTGTCCTTTAAGTGGAGATGTACTGCTGATTCTGGTCCTGAGCTGTTACCCCTCCTATGTTGGGCCATGCTTTTGTTTAATGGTTGTTTAATGGTGTGTGTGTGTGTGTGTGTGCGTGTTGAATCTGGTCTCTGGGTGTCTGAATTTCATTGTATGTGTATACTGTGTATATACACACAATGACAATAAATTATTATTATTTAGTTTCTCCAATGTAGAGGTCTGTGCACTGCTCACTGCATTGGACTGCATATACTGTACTATAATTCTCCTTTTGTGTTTTGGTATCAGGTCCTTTGGATGGTCAAGTCTCTGCCTTAGGGTGCTTTTACACGACCCCTAAAATCCGAGGTATAGGGCTCCCAGATGTGGAGCTTAAAATTGTTTTCCCACCAGCTCCGCACTTTTAAAAAAATTAAGTACGACCACGCCCATCTAAGCGCGCCCCAGTGCATTTTAAAAGTACCTGGTCACTGGAGGTAAAAAAATTTCTTATGCGGATTGTAAAGCAGTGAGTGCCAGGCTCTCCTCGCCTTCTGTTTGGTTCCCCCCCCCCCCGGCCCTTTAAGAGACTGGAATGCTTCTGGAGCTGCTCCGACAGGCAGACGGAGGTGAGCCTGCATTCTTTTCTCCCTTTTTTTTCTCCCTCCCCTCACCCCAGACAGGAGGAATGGCGTGCGGAGGGGTGGGAACACAGAAAGCAGAACAAACCCCCACGATCTCTGGTCCGAATTTAAGTTGCCAGCGGATTTTAGGGGTCGTGTAAAAGCACCCTTAGTGTGTTTGTGGGTTTGAAATAAACAGGGATGTGGTGTTTTAAGCTTTTAAGCTTTTCAGGCATGCCAGACGTGTAGGGAATGACCAGGTACTTCTGTTGGGTCTGTGTCTTAGGCTTATCCCTTGTTCTTCTGGGTCAGCACACTGCTTCTGTGAAGGTGGGGATGCTCTGATGAGTCCTAATTTGTGTTGAATTTGTGTCATATATGAATGACTTAATTGAGAATAAGCATGCCTTAGGAAATAATTCAGATTGTTGGTCTCTTATTTTTTAGGATGCAAGTGGGAGATTAAATGCAACCCCTGTTAAAATATGTAAATAGCAGGTGCCTAAGGTGGTTAATTAATTAATAAGTAAGATTACAATGTATGTCACTATGCTATGTAAATGTTTTTCTTGTTTTTTGCCTTTTTCATTTTATTAATAACATTTAAAAATTGGGGGGGGGGAGCTTATAGGAAGCAGAGCAGGCTCCAATCTAGACAATCTGGGATTTGTAGGGTTGTTGTTTTTAAAGGAACATTTCCAATCTTGATGTGTGACATAAAGCTGTGTGTACTGAATGGCTGAGGGGCAGTTGCCACTGTTTCCCACTCACCATGTGCTCACTAGATATGAGTATCTCACTCTGCAGGCTCTGGACAGCATTTGCACCTGCTTGGTGGTAGGGAAGGAGTCTCTTAAGGTTCAGTCTAATAAGGACAGATTATCTGGGGAGCAACAAAGGAGAGGTTGAGGAGCAGGCAAGTTAGATATTTGTGTGTTCTGACAGTGTGATTTTGCACTGATGGGTTCCTCCAGGACAAAACCTAGAGGAAAAGGTTTAGCCGAGAGAAAAGAAGACTGGGGCTAGCACTGCATACACCAGTATGCAAATACACTGCAAATTAAGAAAGCAAAATGATGGTGTGAGAGTGAAACAAGAAGGAAAGAGAAAAAGATTGTGATTTGCTAGATCCAAACCTGGGAAATATAACATTTGCAGACTGCCACTCCCAGAATCCCCCAACTAGTTTGACCATGTTGGCTGAGAGTTTCTGGGAATGATAGTCCAAAACAATTACTGTCCTAAGCTCTGGACTTTGGACTGGGGTACTAGTCCCATGAGGCCACAGAGCTCCCCATATATGCAATCTTGGGCAAGCCTGTTTCTCAGATCCTGCTGCCACTGAATGTGCCTGCCATGGGAATTACGTCAGCCTACTTCCAGCAAGGATGATGAACACCATACTGTGCAAATTAAAAGTTCTACATGCATGATTAATAGAGGCTAAACTAGACAAAGAAAAGGCCAGAAGGAAGGGGCAGTGCAAGATGTGCTAATGAAGGAGTGACCTTCTAGGTTACAGAATCAAAGGCAAATATTGCTCTAGACTTAAATCTACACTGTAGTCTATATAGACTAGACCCCACATTGCAGCATAGGTACATATTCTGCTGCTGTGTCAAAATCAAAAGATCAGGGGACGTTCCATAGCAGTGGCATCACTTTAGTGGAATTGAACAAAGACATTTCGTTCTGCAGTAGAGAGATCTAGTTTCACTGAGATATTCAGGCCCCAGTCAATTGGATGGAAGGCTGCAGTGGGAACATTATCTGAAAATCTAGGAATAGGTAATGGCTTACCTTCACATTAAAATCCCATTTTTCTATACTATGCTTTCCCCTACCACTTTTCCCTTTCTACATACCCACACGGACACTTTCTTCAGACCAGCCTCATCTGGGAAGTCAGTATCACATATAAAGGGGGGGGGATTTACATCAGCCCAAGAGACAAATTATATACCAGACAAGTACATTGTCTATCATGTATCAACACTGCTGGCATGTGGGCCTTAATGTGCTTGTCTGCCCTAAATGCATAATCCTCTTTCTCTCACACACACATATGTTCTCTGTCGGCTCCTCAAGGCACTAGAGTCTGTGTCTAGTGCCAGCCCCATTTTGTGCCTTCCTTCAGAAAACAATGAACGATGGACTAAAATGGCACCTCAATGAGCCACTTTATCATATATGGGTTTAGACAGACGCCAGCTTCTCTCCCCTCCAACTCTCTTCCAAGACAGAGAAGGCCAGGTAGAGTGCAACCAGCTGAGCTGTGACCTTGAGCAGTTTTTCTGGGTGCTGCAGTTCATTCTTCCTCGTACCATGTTGCCCTGCTTGGGGGTGTCGTGGGGCTTCAGCTCATGCCACCAAAGGGCAGCTGGGAGTGCCCACCCGCATGGCTCAAATGCTTTTCACTTTACAGCTTTGTCTGAGGAACTGGCTGGTTCTGATCAAGCCAGTGTATGAAAAGTTACACCCACAATGTAGGCAGAGTAGGGATAGGTGGTGGTGGTGGGGTGGTGGGGTAACATTCTGTCACATTTACATCCCATTTCCAGAAATAGCACGTTTGGTGAGGAATGTCCTTAGGCCCCACGTTCAATGTTGCTTTGCACGCCAAGGGGGCTTGATAATGTCACAGAGCTCTTTTCCCACTGACGTGTCAGAGTGAGAGCTGAGAGGGCCTGGGCTGTGTGGGGAATGTCGCAGTGAGGTACCGTATCTTCACAGATGCCTTGTTGAAGTTGCTTGCAGGTGGTATGCCAGGCCCCACAACCCACTCTATGTCCAAACAGAGCAGAACAAGTGCATTTATGTCTCCATCAAACCTCTCTTTTATAGCAGAACCCAGCGATTCCCCTCGCCCTTCCTCTGCAGATCCAATAATCAGTGCCGTCAATGTGCCCTTTAAAAAAATGGCAATCATAATTCTCTGCTGAGGAAGCTGAATCTGTAATCTGGGTACATCATCATGCAAGTTAAGCAGTTACAAAGGTTTGCTCTTTTGACATGATGTGTTTCATTTTTGCTAGTGACATGGAAAGGCAAAGAGTCAAACATCAGCTCACTGACCCCTGGATGTCCTAACCAGCAGTGATGGCCCACACTGAAGGTGTTGTCCCACACCGGGCCCCCTCCATCCTTCCCCACAGCACTTGGGGAGGGGAAATGTCACCTCAGCCAATTCCATGTCATCACTTTCTTTAGCCGGAAGATAGCTTAAAAGTGGCCCCAGACTTGTGTCTGAAACCTTCCTTTCTCCAGTACTCTACATCTTTTTTTGATGGTTGGTCTCGGGGAGAATTTTGAACCTCGACTCTCCAATTTTATCCAGTTCAGTTAGCAGAATGGGCTGTCTAAGCTTCACAGCACCTAAGCTAAGAGGAGACAGCTACTCCACCAGGCAAGAAAAAAAAAGAGAGGGCGTGATAGCCAAAGAAAGAGAGGCATGCTGAGTATCTCATCAAACCAGGACATCTCAGTCCAAGCTCATTTCTCATGCAAGTCGTTTAACAGGCGGTTAATCCCCATCCAATCTCCCACCCACCCACCCCGCCCGACACAATCCAATTTAATTTAGAGGAAAATCACACAAAAGCTGTAACATCCAGCTTATCCCTTGAAATGCAATCGCTCTGTAGAAAAGAATTAATTTTTAATTCCATCTTAATTACTCAGAGTAATAATCCATTTACACAAACGAGTGTGGTCAGCCACATGCATTCCACCGTGCTGGAAGGTCAGAATCACGTGACTAATGCCCTTGTCAGCTGATCAGCTGAACTAATCAATCAGAGGTGATTATTATGCCAGGAGCCCTGAGAGAGTCTGGAGCCATCGATTAGTCCCTGTTGGGTTTGGAGGCTGCACCTTTCCCATTGCTCAAGTTTAATTAGTATTTGTTTTGACACTAAACGGCACCATTCAGCTCCCTTTGCTGTGATGACCCATGCCTTGGGCTTGTACAAATTTGTTTTCTGTTAACAGGAGCCAGGAATGGGACAAAATGATTGGCTTTTATGTGATGGTTTGGTTAGACTGCTGGAGGCAGGGCATGGGAGAACTAGGCTCCGTCCCCTACCTCCTTGCCAGTGAAGTCAACTGGGCAATCATGGGCTAAGTCATCATTCTTTCTCAGCCTGTCTTCTTTCATGGGATTGTTGTAAGAGAAAAAGAGCCATGAGCACCAACTTGGGAGCTTATGCAAGGAACAACTGGATATAAACACAACTCATGAATAAAACGCAACATTTTTGATATCTGCATTTACCGGTATCCGTTGAATCTTGACCTTGAGCTTCATCCTTGCTTTCTTTTTCTCTGATTCGTCCTCTGAACATCTCTAGTAATGATCTTCACATCTTCTCAGCCAAATTTGTTTGCTCCTTTGGGACCTCGCATATGACAGCCTCCTATCCTCTTCTCATGGACTGATTGGTTGTCTAGCTGGCCATGAAACGAAGAGTGGGCCATGCAATTAAAGGTTCATGTTCAGGACCTAAACTGCACTAGTCTTTCTTGCTATAGTTCTTGGTACCAAGGTTTAAAGTTCTGTGGAGTGATACTTCTTTATAATAGTTGTTGAGGAGGCTGGTTTCTGGTGGCCACCTTTGCATCTTAATTATAAGGAGTGGTGTATTCTACACCTCAGTAGAGAGCCGAGGAAGTCAGTTCAAGAAGATGCAAAGAGGATCTTTTTTGCTTCCTTTCTCAGGCTGCTACACCCCAGTCTACCACATCCCTGCTGGAGAAGGTGGTAACTAAACAGCACAGGCAGATGGGCTGTTATGCTAAACATAAGAACATAAGAAGAGCCATGCTGGATCAGGCCAAAGGCCCATCTAGTCCAGCTTCCTGTATCTCACAGTGGCCCCACCAAATGCCTCTGGGAGTGCACGAGACTAGATATCTGTCTCCTGATACCACTCCCCTACATCTGACCCTTGAATTACCCCGGTTTTAAGCCTGGAGATTACACATCTCCATCATGGTTTGTAACCTGTAATGGACTTTCCCTCCAGGAATCTGTCCAATCCCCCTTTTGAAGGCATCCAGGCCAGATACCATTACCACATCTTGGGGCAGGGAGTTCCACAGACTAACAATACGCTGTATAAAAAAATTCTTTTGTTGGTTCCCACTTTCCGAGCTCTCGATTTGAGTGGATGTCCCCTAGTTCTGGTCTTTTGTGAGAGGGAGAAGAATGTCCCTCTATCCACTTTACACATGCCCTGCATTATTTTGTACATCTCAATCATATTCCCCCTCAGGCACCTTTTTTCCAGACTAAAGAGGCCCAAATGTTTTAGCCTTTCCTCATAAGGGAGATTCCCCCAGCCCAGTAATCATTTTAATTGCTCTCCTTTGCACCTTTTCCAGTTCCACTATATCTTTTTTGAGATGCAGTGACCAGAATTGTACACAATACTCCAGGTGTGGCCTTACTATTGTTTTGTACAATGACATTATAATATTTGCTATTTTATTTTCAATCCCCTTTTTGATAAATCCATAGCATGGAATTGGCCTTCTTCGCCTCTGCCACACACTGGGTAGATGTCTTCATTGAGCTGTCCACCAGCACACCAAGATCTCTTTCCTGATCTGTCATGGATAGCTCAGAGCCCATGAGTTGATAAAGTTTGGATTCCAAGCTCTGTGTTGTGTTCAACAGTATTCCCATGTTGCTTTGGCAATCTAAATTCCTCTCTAAATCTATTTTCCCTATTGGAACAAACAGACAAGAAACCTGTGTGTTTTCCCCAGCGGAACAAATAGCAGCTTTGGAAAAGATGATATAGATCAATGAAACACACTGCAGCATTTCCCACTTTTCTAAGTGGTGAGAAGTCCAGGTGACAGAGAAAGCTCTAGTGACTGATGGGGTCTTTGAGATTTCTCTTTTATTTACAAGCATACATGCTGCATCCATTGTGGAAGCAAGTAGAGTCTTACAGCAGATTATCCAATAACTAACCTTACTGAAGCTACCCAATGCAATGGTGTGGGTTTCAGTATCCTGCCAGCTTGCTTGCAACCTAGCAAAACTTAAAGGTCTGGTTCTCAGTCTCACCTGTTGGTCAGCAACCTTCCCTTCCCTTCCCTTCCCTTCCTTCCTTCCTTCCTTCCTTCCTTCCTTCCTTCCTTCCTTCCTTCCTTCCTTCTTTCTTGTTAGGCACCACTCTGAAATCTCACCCTGTTCTTGAAGGAAAATAATGGGCCAGTCACTCTGCCTAATCAGTAGCAATCAGCTTAACAAAAGATGGTCACCTAGGCACCTTAGTGTAGTAGGACTAATCCATGGAGCACATTGACTGCCAGTGGAAGAAACTATTCCAAGCCAATACAAGATTGCTGACTCCTTGTTTGGCCTGGGTGGCCGTCATGTAAATGCAGTACTGTCCCTTTGGGTGGCCAAGCAAGCCTGGCCTTTCCTTCACCCTTCCCTTCAAGCCGGTGCACAGGACCCCTGCCTGATCTACCCGTGCATCCTGTGGATTAACCTAACGAGTGCTACGCCTACCCCACTTTCAAAGGCAGAAAGCAGTAAGGGAGGACTGAGCAGGCAAACTGGACAGCGAAAGGAGAAGAGGGAAGATTTCTGATAATTGTTTTTTTTTTTAAGCCACCAGCCATTGTGTGTCGTTCTCCACTGCAGCTCTTCCTCAAGTTGAATGCTTCCAACATTCTTTGGAGCAGGGATTGTTATTGATTCCAAAGCTCTGAACAGAGGCACAGAGGCACAGTGGTTAGGAATAACTTGTCCATCAATGTCATGACGATGCAAGTGATTTCAAGCCTAGTAACAGAAGGGTTCCAGAAGTGTCTCTGTTCAGTGGGGAAGGGGCTCGCAGTTCAGTGACGTGGGGCTGCCTTGCAAAGAGGAGGGTGCAGGCTCAGGTTCTTCAGGTGAAGATAAGAAAGAATCCTGCCTGAAAACCCCAAAAAGCCACTGCCAGATGATACGAACAATACTGGGTGAAATAAATCAAAGGTCTGGCTCAATATCAGCAAACGCCCGGCAAGAAGACTGAACGTCGCTTTTTGGGGGAAATGCCTATTTGTCACAATTTTTAATGGGGAATCGTGCATGCTGGAGATACCTAGAAGAAGCATATATGGGTGCATACTTCAAAAGAAAAGAGGTGTAAAACAGGAACAAAAAATTCTTGAAACAGCAGGGCATTGCTGGAGGATAGCAGGCAATCTTGCACTACTTCCTCCCCCCTTTTTAACGTGCTGCATGAGTGCCTGTCTGTTAGAGCTGATAAAGATGAGCTCTTCTGTGTCTATAAACGAAGCATTTAAAATGGTTCTAAAGTGGTGCCAGGCATGGTGGGGGACATGTGCGTGGCAGTGACCCATTACCGTGGATGGCACAGACACTGTTCAACAGGCACTTATATCAATCTCACACAAGTGCTTTGAATCTCGGGTTAGCCCAGCCACTAGAACAGTGGTGGCGAACCTTTGGCATTCCACATGCTTTGGACCGCAACTCCCACAGTCTTTTGTCACTGTCAAAACAGGCTCGGAATTCTGGCACTCCAAAACATCTGGAGTGCTGAAGGTTTGCCACCACGGCTCTAGAACCACAGCTTTTCAGAGTATATAATCCCAGATAACCATCTCAGGTACAATTGGAGTGTAACTGAAGAGGAGCAGGCAATTATAAGTACCCATGAGAGAGTCAGAGGGCTCCAGTTTTCTGGAGAGATACCAGTTAAATGCAAACAGAGGCATGCTCAGAGTAGATCTGTTAAGTTTACTGGAATGTAACCATGCCATGACTATTTATTTATTTATTTTAATTTTTATACCGCCCATCTTCTAATATGGAACTCTGGGCGGTTTATAGTTAAAAAGCATACAATACAGAAAAAAGGGAAAGCCCTAGCAAGATGGATCAGTGGGCAGAAAAAGAAGAGGGAAAAAAAACAATTTAATAGATTAAATTAAAGGTCACCCAATGCCTCCCTGAAAAGCAAGGTTTTCAAAGCCTTTCGGAAGGCAGGCAGGGACTGTGCAAGGTGCAGCTCACTTGGGACGTGGTTCCATAACGAGGGGCCCACAACAGAGAAGGCGTGGTTGTGCGTGGACGACCTCCGCACCTCCCATTAATCTTTACTTGAAGGTTTACTTGAAGTTTTGCTCAGTCAGAATCCAACCCATTGTTTAGTGCCTCTTGTTTCTCCCACATGGTAGGACATTTCCTGAATACATATTCCTGGTGCATATCTACAACACCGTTGTTTGTTTGTTTAATATCCCATATTTTCCAAAAGCAGGATCTAAGGCAGCCCACAGATTGAAATAAAATGATGTAGCTTAAATAAACAAAGCACTCAATTAATCAGATTTAACCCCGTGATCAAACCAATGCTCAACCAATTTTAAAAACCACCCAAAATTACAGCAGGCTGATACTACTTTAGCTGCCATGGCACCATCCCATGGAATTTGGGGTTTTGTAGTTTGGTGCCATGCTTAGCACACTCTTTCTTTCTCTGCGCTAAAGGGCTCGAGTGCTGATGAGCAGGGGAGCGTATGAAAGTTCTCTAGCAGAGAATTCGAGGGAGGTCACTGTCCTACAAAGCTTGTGGAAACCCCTGTGTTTGCAAAAAAGGAAAAATGCATTTTGGGACCGGGAGCTAGTGAGGGCAAAAGAGCCCAAGAACTACTAGACATGCTCAATTATGCACAGAATGCTAATTGCCTAGCAGGGGAGAGAGGTGGACATGGGAAGAAATATACTGAAAGAGAGCGTGGTTGGTGGTAACTCTGAATAGGAGCAGTCCACACCGCAACATTTCATTGCAGTCTCGTTCAGAGAAAGATTAAGAAGCGGAATATTAGTCATGGATTACAGGGCTGTACAAGAACCTAGAGATGAGGGACGGTGGCATTCTTTCTCCTTGACACAACATAATAAAATAGCCTTTGGCCATATCGTTTGTATAAGTAAGTCTTGGGTATAGATTGTGACCACGCTCGTATCATGAGAAGAAACTGGGGAAGGCATTTGAGGAAGAAACATTAGAAACATATTATTGTTGGAATGGGTGTTATGGCAGGGGGTGGAATTGAGGTTGTTAGTCCATTAAAATGCAAAGCATAAATGAGACTGGCTCCTGCCTTGGTGAATCAGATCAGTTTCAGCCGATGCATGTAGACCTTCCAGGAGTGGCCTTTGAGTTTTGTTTGCAGGAAACATTGGATGGGATGCTCTAATCGTGATGGTTTCTGGGCAAGGAGAAGAGGATCATCAGGGACAGCAAGCAGGGTGGGGTTAAAAGTGCTTCGTTCTCCTCAGCCACTCTCTTCTGCTGTTGCGTGGTCATGCTGGGTGACCAGAGTCCCATGGCGGCGCTCTGCCATCAAGGGTCCATCTGGTTCTTGGTGCTCAATGCCAAGGAGTGGCGTCCCTGTTCTTTTTCCTTGAGAGGGGATGCAACGGCAAGCTTCTCGTCTCTGGCAGGGAAGTTGCTGTGCTTTCGAGAGAAGGGAGCAGAGAAAGGAAATAATTTGGCGGTTGAGGATGGGAATGGGGATCAAACAACCCCCCCGGGGCCCAAGACTTGCGGCGGGGGGGGGGAGAGAACTATTTGTTTGTTCAAAGGAGGTTGTAGTCCATCAACAACAACAACAACACCCTCCCTTCAACCCCCTGAATAGGCTTCACTAGGACTCCCATCTTTTCTAACCAGCTTGCAGCAATGGATGTGCTGGCTGGGAATGACAGAGATTGTGGTCCAGCTTGTTTCAAGGGGTGCAGACTCGTGGTATGCTGATTCATGCCTCTTCTTCATTATTGACTGTTGGGCAAATCAGATCCTATGCCTTTCAGAAGTTGGTTTGCTGCTTCTCTTGACCCTGAATTCAGAAGCATGCATATGTGTGTGTGTGTGTGTGTGTGTGTGTTGTGTGTTGTGTGTGTGAGAGAGAGAATCTAGAGACTTATAGATATAGATATAGATATATAGATATACTGTAGATATAGAGATAGATATAGATATGTGGTGGCTCAGTGGGCTAAAGTACTGAAAACTGTCGGCTGCAAAGTCGGCAGCTCCGTGGTTCAAATCCCGGATGCCACGCAGCAGAGCGAGCTCCCGCTGTTAACCCCAGTTCCTGCCAACCTAGCAGTTCAAAAGCATGTAAATGCAAGTAGATAAATAGGTATCACCGTAAAAAGTGGGAAGGTAAGCAGTGTTTCCTTGCAGCCATGCTGGCCACATGGCCACAGACTTGCACAACACTGGCTCTTCGGCTTGAATACGGAGATGAGCACCGCCCCTAGAGTTGGACTTGACTAGCACGTATGTGCGGGGGGGGGGGACCTTTACCTTTTTATAGATATAGATATAGATATGAGCACTACAATGAATACATTAGAAGGAAGTACACTCTGAAATGCATAACATTAAGAAGAAAAGCTTTCCAAAATTACATTTTATACAAATGTAGATTAGGGGAAATCTACATGAGGGTTGTGTACACAAATGTTTCTTTTTATGAGCACTCCTTTTGTGAGCATATGCAAAGACAGCCCAAGTGAACTTGGAGACAGAGAAATAAGAAATTTGTCCAAATGCAAATTAATAGGTTCAATGGGTAAGATCCGCCGGACAAGATACAAAGATTGAGAGGCAGAGAAAAAGAGGGTGGCTGAGTAAAAGCAGATCAGAAATCTGTGGGTTAAGGAAACAGAACCAATGGGAATTGTGGAAATGATGGTTTGGGGAGATATTTGGTAAAGAAATGTCAGGAGAATCTTCTGGCGCTTAAATTTATCATGGCATGCAGAGGAGAAAGTGGATATGACACAGAAGGGCCAGGTGGTTTTCATGCCATGACCACCACAGTGGTCCAGTTGACTTGCGTCATCAAAAATAGAGATTCCCAGTTTAAGTAGGGCAACACTGAGCTGTATTCCAGCAAGGAAAAACTGAACAGAGGAAGGAGAACAGAAGAAGAGTGACTACAAGGATGCCATTAAGAGCAGAAACCATGCAAAAAAAAAAAAGCTGAGTCCTCAGCAGAAGCTAAATCAGAGGAATTCCCTAAGGAAGAGCCTTCTGGGGGGTTGACTCCTGCAGTCAACAACAGAGTGAACTGCTGCCAAAGTATTGGGGTTGGGGGTGTGTGTGGTTTTATGGAATTACTCCAATTTCTAATTCGTTTATTCGTTCCAAAGATCTCACAACTGTCTTTTGAACTCTGTTTTTGACTTTTACCTTCTGACAGAATTTCTTCTCCTCTTTGGGGGGAGAATTTTCTCTTCTGGGAACCTTCTATCTCGCTACATAAATGTTGTTGACTCTGAGCCAAAAAAACTAGTTTTGAAATGTTCATACATCAAAGTTTTTTAGGCTCAATAGCCCAAAAGAACACTTGCTTCGTAGTTGTTTGATCCATTCTCCCTGACTATGAAGAGATGTCTCTGGGTGAGTGTGTGTGCAACTGCATATTATTTTGATTTTCTAACTTGGGATGGAATGAAATATGACGAAGAGATTCTCTACTTCTTAGCTGCATCTTTTGCTAGTGCTGGCAAAATCTATTTCTCTCACAGTTTTCAAAAGAATAGGAATGATTTGTAGTGAATTACTCTGTATTTTATTTAAAGCTAGAGACAGATCTGGGTAATAGTAGGATTTTAAGTTCTGGAATTGGGGTCATTGTTTCCTCATTGCAGAGATTCTTATACCTGCAGACATAACAGAGATTAATCAGTCTGCAATCTTCATCTTGAGGTTTAGAGTGTTTGCAAATGAATAGCTTATTCTACTATTGTCCTGCCAGATTCCAGAGTTTGGAGATTTGCTTTATGTATGTTAACTCCAACTCTCAGGTCCCCCAAATAAACATATCCAGTGATGGAGGGTTCTACACGTTGTAATCCATCGGAATTAACGTTTCAAGGATCTGCTTCATTTGTAGAATGTTCTTGGACAGTGATGGCGAACCTTTTAGAGATCGAGTGCCCAAACTGCAATTCAAAACCCACTATTTTTTTTTTTTTTGCAAAGTGCCAATACAGTAATTTAACCTGTGTACAGGTAGCTATGAAGGGGCAATGTCGAATGCCCACAGAAAGGGCTCTGAGTGCCACCTTTGGGACCCGTGCCATAGGTTTGCCATCACTGTTCTAGGAGGTCCATGCATCAATGTATTCCACTAAGAACTGGTAATAAGTTTTCCTATAATATCTTCCACCTGTTTAAAAAATGCTAAGAAAGGAAAGAGAGAAGAGCTATGCAGTGTATTGGGGCTGATTGCATTAGGAGTAAAATTCCATTTGGCTTAACACAGAAGACTTTTTCTCTTGGTTCTCCCTATTTCTTCATTTGTTTAACACCCAGTATATTAAAGAATTCAAGAAAGAACTCAGAACATTTTGAAAGGCACTTCTTGCCTCCTCCTTACTTCTCCAATTGGCAATGGTGATTGGAAGTGTTACGTGTTACTAACACATGGGCTGAAATCTTGTCATATAAAGTTAACTCCAGGTAAGCCTGATGACATCATCAGCCACTGCTGTATTTTCTTAATAAAACAATTTCTAACAATCTTCAAGGTTCCTAGCCCTCCTTGCCATCCTTTTGATTCTGGGGAAGCCTTGACAGTGGAGAGATTTTTATATCCAAAAATTGCCATCGTCAATCACACCTGGTCTGCCAAAATCAGGATGGCAATGTTATTGTTTAGACATTTAAGAGCCATTGTCCGCAAAGAATTCAAGACCAGTTTCCAAGGCAGCCTACGAACTTTGGTGATGAATATGAAACCTTATGTTGAAGTCACGAGAATACAATGTGTAACGTTACGTTGTTGTTGTTGTTGTTGTTGTTGTTGTTGTTGTTGTTGTTGTTGTTGTTGTTGTTGTTGTTGTTGTTGTTGTTGTTGTTGTTGTTGTTGTTGTTGTGTCATTACGGTCGTGATGGACCCTTCGTGACCCCATGTCCATGGAGTTTTCTTGGCAGGAACAATGGAGTGGCTTGCCAGTTCCTACTCCAAGTGCCTACAGCCGCTGGTATTTCCTGGTGGTCGCCCATCCAAGTACTAGCCAGGCCTGAACCTGCTTAGCTTCCGAGATCAGGCGAGACTGGGTGTGCTCAGAGCATCTAGGCCAGTGTTGGCACAAACCTATGGCACGGGTGCCAAAGATGGCACTTGGAGCCCTTTCTGTGGGCACCCTACATCGGCCCTTCACAGCCACCTGTATTCAGATTAAATGTCTGTATTGGCACTTTTGCACAAATTTAGTGGGCTCTCAATTGCAGTTTGGGCACTCTAAAAGGTTTGCCATCACTGATCTAGGCATATAAAAAAAGTGGCAGGGAAATATTCGCTGGTCCTCTCTAGTGGCCAGTTCTGATATTGCAGCTTGGAGATATTTATAAAAATACGAAAAGTCCAGCTTGACAAAAGTATGAAAGACAAGAATTGCCTCTTAAAATTAATAAGAGAATGTACAGAACTTGAACATTTTCTGCCTCATTCTTTGAAAACGCCTTTTAAAAATAACACTTGAAAAATATATAGGTCTTACCTTTTACACTTAATTAAATTAAGTATTACTTATTACACCTAAACGTAAAGTCAGAATTTCGGATTTCATTCCTCATGACCCCTTAAGAACAATCTAATATTAAAGTAACTGTGTTACAGTACTTGTAACTAGTTATGAATGAGCTCTGATTCTTGAGTAATTGAAGCATCACTTTTTTTCCAGATGAGTAGTTGAGTTAGTCTGGGGGAGGAAAACTGACATTCAGTCTTATGTTACCTGAAAGTGTAATGGATTTTATCAGGCATAAGTGTTTGTGGACTTTAGCCTATTTCTTAAGATGGATGTGCAGTAGACAGACACAGGTCATACTCCTATGCCTCTTAAAAAGAGAAATAAAGTACACAAAAGCTTATGCCAAATAAAACTATAAAGCCTTTAACTTATCACAAGACTCTTAATTCTTTTCACTGGCTTGTGACATTTTGGTTCTAACTGTGAATTTTGCTCAGCTCTTGATTTTGGCGTATTCTCCAGATTATTATCATCTTCACAACCAGTTTTCCTTGTTGCCTGTTGACCGTCTAATGTGACTAGCTATTTGACCATGGCAAGAAGAACTTAATCTGAAGTTTCCAGCTCAATTGGAAGGAGGAGGCAGCTCAAAGGTAAAGGTAGTTGAAGGCTTATGCACAATAAGAAGAACAGATTAAGAAGGCCTACTGGGACTCTATAATAAATCTTCCTTAAAATATACAAAGAAAAACAGGCCACAGATCATACAATTTCTGGTACATTGATACCTTGTATAAAGGAATTAATTTGTTCCAAATGAAATTATGTTAAGCAAATTTCCCTTTATACAAATTTCCCATAGGAAAGCATTGAAAACAGAGTAATCCCTTATCGCGACCATTTTTTTGTTTTACAGATTCATCCCATAGACGACTCAAGCAAATTTCCCCTATCTCCGGAATTTTTTATGTTGTATAGATTTTATGTTATGCTACAAACCCTTTGTTATACGAGGGTCCACTGTATCTATATATGAATGCCAGGAATATGGAAAACAAAACAAAAAAATAGAAGTCTTAGCTTAGAAGGGTAAATATGACTTGACAGGGATGACTGAAACTTGGGTGGAATGACTCCCATGACTGGAATACAGCAATTGAAGGATATAAATAGTTCAGAGAGAAGAAAAAGAATAGAAAGAGAGGTGGAGGCTCTTTATACTCATTCCTGCACACAAATAGAGGAGGATGACTTTGGATCTCACATTGAAGGTATCTGGATTCATATAATTGGGGTGAATAACAAAAAAGAATGTGTTCGTCGGTGTCCACCACCGCCTGTCCAATCCCGAAGAGGGTGCAGATGAAACTTTTGCAAAACATATTGCAAGCATTTCAAGGAAACACAATGTAGTAGTAATAAAAGATTTCAGTTATCATGATGATATATGTTGCAAAGCAAATTCTGCCAAATATGGGCCTTTCCAGGAAATTCCTGGGTTGTGTTGCTGATAATTTTCTGCTACAAAAAGTAGAGGAAAAAACTAGAGGAGTAGCTATCCTTGATTCTAAGCAATAGAGATGACTTGGTGGAAGTCATATACAGTAGTTCTTTGGAAATACTATATAGTTCCCATTGTCTTGAAAAGGCAAGAAGCATCTTACGGGATCTATCTGTGACAAAACCCTGGAAACAGGAGTAATGAACATACAAATCATCAGCCAATCCCAGCAGGAGGGCGGGGAATGGTATGATATAAAAAGGGTGGAGCCTAGGCAGTTGAGTTGAGTTAAGTTAAGTTGAAGGTTTGGCGAGTGAGTGCTGGGAGAGAGCACTGCTCTGTGAGAGTTCTGTCAGGCAGTGAGGGCTATACTGTTTACTAGTTATTGAAGACAGGGGGGCTGGAAGAGTTGATGGAATCTATTATATGTTAAAGGCAATGCATACCATCCTCAGATATTGTTATATTTATTATTTTCTCAATAAACTTCGTCATTAATTTTATATTATATACATCTGAGTCTGTCCCAATTCATGAGGCGACGATTTTAAAAGGTGGCAGCATTACCAAGTGAATAAAAGGTGGCAGCATTACCATTTCCAACACAATTACACGTGTAAAAGGCAGGTGTCGTCACAATTTGGTGGCACAGCAGTGGGATGTTGAAATAAACTCAGTTGTGCCTTTGAAAACTCAGTCTCTGGAAAGGGGGATCGTCACACCATCCCACCCCGGATATTGTCTTTTTGCATTTTGCCAAAGTGTCGGGAAGACGAACTCTGGGGGAAAGTGACCACATTCTATTTAAGTTCTTTATTTCAAAGGAAACAAAAGCAAGGTGTAACTATATACTGTATGTATGATAAATTTTGGGAAAGCTGGTTTTAATAAACCCAGAAAAACGATAAATAAGGTCACATGGCAGGAATGCCTAATAGAAAAAAGAGTTGAAGATAGGTGGGAGTTCCTTAAAAAGTAATTTCTAAAGACATGGCTACAAATAATTCCAGCAATTAAAAAAAAGGTGGAAGATAGCAAAAAAGACTAGTTTGGCTTTACAAGAAGCTCATAGAAGACCTGAAATTTTAAAAGGACAAATCTAGGCAGTGGAGAGAAGGCCAGACCACAAAAGAAGAGTGCAGACAAGTAGCGAAAGATTGCAGGGATGGCATTAGGAAGGTAAAAGGAAAGATTGAGTGGAGGTTAGTAAGAGATGCTAAATGCAGCAAAAGACATTTGTTAGGTGCTATATGTTCATAGCAAAAGACAGAGAAAAGAAACAGTGTCTTAAATACTCAGTGGGGATGGGAAAATGATAACAGACAACAACAAAAAGGCAGAAGTGTTCAATTCCTATTTTAGCTGTCTTTCCCCCAAAAGACTTTCTATTGTCCTCCAGGGAAATGTGAAGTACCAATGGTGGGGGTGGCACTGCAGCTGGAGATTTATAAACAAAAAGTCAAGGAATATCTTATTACTTTGAACAAGTTTAAATATCTAGGGCTCTATGAACTGCATCCACAAGTATTGAAGGAACTAGCTAAAGAACTCTGAGAACTACCTATTCTTTTCTTGAAATCATGAAGGATGGGTGAACTGTGGAATTATTGGAGGAGGGCTTAAAATCTTCAAAACGTAATGAACCTAGAAATGACAGATGAATCAGCATGACATCAATCCCATGGAAAATTCTGGATCTCTAGATTATCAAGTGGTCACTCTGTGAGCACCTTAAAAATAATGCAGTAATAACAAGAGGCCAACACAGATTTCTCAAGAACAACTCTTGCTGGACTAATCTATTTCATTTTTTACTGGGTAGCCACCCTGAAAAATGATGGGAAAGACTGAAGTAAATGGACATGCTTAGTCTTGAGAAAATAGGATTGAGGAGAGATATAGTGATGCTTTTCAAATCTTTGATAGATTGTCATACAGAGGAGGAGCAGGATCTGTTCTTGATCATCTCAGAGTGCAGGACACATAATAATGGGTTCAACTTACAGAAGACCAGAGTTTGGTTGAATATCAGGGAAAAAATTCTTAACTATTAGAGCAGTATGACAATGGACCCAGTTATCTCAGGAGAGTACTCCAGCACTGGAGGCATTTAAGAGATGGTTGGGCAAGCATCTGTTAGCAATAGTTTGATTTCATTTCCTGCATTGAGCAATAGGTTGGACTTGATGGCCTTATAATCCTCTTCCAACTCCATTATTCGATGATTCTTTGTTTAAACACTAAGTTCTGCCACAATTTCCATGAATCAAGAAGAGCCACAGAGAAGACAGAAAAACTTCATTGTTTTTCAACTTGCTAATATTCTACTCACTGAAGAAGAGTTGGAAAGTTACTTTTAAGGAGAATTATGATGATGATTTGTTGATGCCATCCATAACTGAAAAATTATGGGATGATGCTCTGGGATCAGGAGCATAAACCTGCCACCACTCAGACATGGACAGCTTCATCATCTTGTTATTCCAGTCATTCTTCTTCAAATTAACTGCCCAGGCTGTACTTCTAGATCTTTGTATGGCTGTCCTATTATTTAACCATCACTGTCTAAAGTAGGACAGAATATTACCGGGACACATTTGCTTCCTTACGATCTTGACTCTTGAGTTCTGTTTTCACCAAACAAACCCCCCCCCCATGTAGAAGTATTCACATTGCCCCAGAGAGATTTGCAAACTCTGTGCTAAACCTACATAACCTGTACATTCTTTGGTTTTCTGGTGCTTTCATAATGGAATCTGAGGGGGTGGAAGGTGAGAAAAAGAACCCTGTGTGTTAAATAATAGAGTACTGAGAAGTGGAAACAATTCAGTTCATTTGCTTTTGTTTTGGGAAGTATTTCTATCCCAATTTTTCAGTTGAAAGTTGTTCAGAACAACTTATACTAAAGCGACATTTGGGAAAAAGTACTTCTGAGAATGATAGTTCCTGGAATTTCTTGCAGATTTTAAAAGTTCTGGCAAACAGGCTCACAGAGGATAGCTACGAGTTCCCCAGAGTCCACTCCTTTCTCATCAACTGGCACTTGAAGTCTCAGTAGCTCATTGTGAGACATTTGTTGGAGAGGGAATTTTTAAAAAGTATTTACTTACAGTTCCTTTGAATTACAGAGTTGTGTGTTCTGCTTCATATACTCCACACGTAGTTAGCAACCAACTGAACAGATAAGAGCAAACAAATCAGCACTGCCACTAATCAAGGAAAGGCGGGGTTCAGTAGAGAGGAGGGGCTGTCTTTGAAGTCAATTCAAAGGAGTTGTTGTCCAAACAACTAACTCGACCAAACTCTGAAGTTTAGTTAATCAAGTGGCAAAGGGTAAGAGATTATGAGAATGGTAGGAACAAAATTTCCTCATCCCCATTCTGGAGCATGAGATTTTTTTCCTCACTCCTTCGCCCACGCAGAAGAGAGGAGACACCTCGTGCATGTCCCTTGAGCCTCACAAATGATCTCCGTCCCCTTCTTCCCACCTCCAATAACTCTCATGTGCCTCCAGGCTTTTGTGGCAGAGGCAGTGACACCACATGGCTCGGATGCCAACGATGCAGAAGAAGGGAAGATCTGACCTTCTCGCATAACCTTGGGAGGCCAACTTCTTCCGTAGTCCTCCTTTCTGAAGGACTGCAATTCAAGATGAGGCTAGGCCAAGGGAGCCCTGGCTTTGCACGAAAACCTTCCACACAGACAGTGCAGCCAGGAACCTCGGCGGCTCTTCAGCAAGAGGGAGAGCCAGGGAAATTGAAAGTGATCGCCCCAATCTGTATTAATTAGAGTCTATTAACTCATCAGAGCGCACCGAGGCGGCTGCACGGGCCGCTTCCTCCATGAAGGGAGCTGCCACTACTACCATCTCTTGGCAGAGAAAGAAGCAGAAAAGAGCCCTTGCGGTCATCATATTCCACATCGGGCTTCATTCTCAAACATTGGGACCTTGGCCATGAACTACTGGGTGATACAGATGGGGCAAGGGGAACCAGACATAATCCTCATCACCCTCTGGTTTTCCGCCTCCTGATAGTCCACCTGGGAGGGTGTATAAATGGTAGAAATAATTGAAAGAATGGGTGACGACAGAGGTCTGCCAAGAACAGGGATCTGGAAGGAAATACATCTGGATGCATTTGGCCTTTCAAATGAGTCCACCTGGGGAAGGGCGGAGCATAATAAAGCAAGGTATTCCTGCAACGATTTTAACCTGAGGAGAGAGAACACACAGGGAATACTAGAGGGCAAACATGAGGAGGACATTTTTATTGTTATGTCTTCTCTTCCTGAGGAGAAGACCATAGCAGTGGTAGGGAGCTGGTGGCTCTTCAGATATGGTTATTCCTTTATTCCTGACCATCAGCTATCTGGCTAGGGCTGGTGGAAGCTGGGAGTCCAATGAAATCTGGTGGACCACAGTTTCCCACTCCTGTACAGGTGTGATGGAGGCAAGAGAAGGGCATCATCTAGCACTGGAATGTGAGAGGAGCCTTCATGCCAAGAAAACTGATTCTCATAAGAACATAAGAAGAGCCAAGCTGGATCAGGCCGAAGGCCCATCTAGTCCAGCTTCCTGTATCTCACAGTGGCCCCACCAGATGCGTCTGGGAGCGCACGAGACTAGATATCTGTCTCCTGATACCACTCCCCTGCATCTGGTCCTTGAAGTATCCTGGTTTTAAGCCTGGAGATTACACATCTCCATCATGGTTCACCATTCCATTGCCATTTTCTGTGCCTTCAGGATCACTGTGATGATTCTTCCTCACACAGAACCCCTGCTGGGAAGGATTTCCGGGACTGAAAGGGTCAGCGTTTCAGCTTTCTGGTTTTCCCTCCATTGACTGATCTCCTCCTCTTTTCCTAGTCTACTTTCTCAGTGTTTCACAGACTTCAGTGGGAGGTAATCCCATTGTTCTTCTCATTTTACTTTCCTTCTCCTCCCTCAAAGCCATGAGAGAGAGAGAGAGGACACCCTTCCTCAATGAGATGAGTTTACCTCACAAAAAGGTACAGCGCGGTTCATCTTGAGCCGTTTCCAGCTCTTCCCTTTCATCCATGCACAGTACTTCTTGGCTCCTGCTGGACAAATCACTAATGGAAAAGGAATGTTCTACTCCCACCTTCCTCACCTTGCTCTTACATCAGGATGAACAGCGCTGTGTAACATACAAATTTGCATGTGTGTGTGTGTGTTGTGTCATTACAGTTGTGACCGACTCTATGTGACTCCATGTCCATTGAGTTTTCTTGGCAGGAGTACTGGAGTGGCTTGCCAGTTCCTACTCCAGGCGCCTACAGCACCTGGTATTCCCTGGTGGTTGCCCATCCAAGTACTAACCAGGGCTGACCCTGCTTAGCTTCCGAAATCAAGTGAGATCGGATGTGCTTATACACTCAATTCATACAACTCTTGCTACCTACCACCTTTGACTTTAATTTTTTTCAAATTTGCCATATGCGTTCCAACTAGTAACCAGATAGACTGCTTTGAGAACAGATGCTCCATTTTTATTTCTTATAGCCAGCTGCTATATTGAGACTTTTGAATTTTTCTGTTCCTCTTGTATATCTTTCACTACTCTAGAAGAGTTTTGCATTGTTTGAAACAGACCTTTTGGCCTCCCCACCAGGCACTCTTTCTGTTTCTTTCCACCTTTGCCCTTTTCTATGTCCCCTTTACACTTCTGTATTCTTGTTGGCCTTTCTTGTTCACCCCCAGCCCGGCTCATCTTTTTATTTTTTTATTCTATTCAGTCCACTTTTACATAGGACCCCCCCCCTCTCTCTCTCTCTCAGCTGACTGACATGATTGCAGAGCTTGTTATGGAACACATTCAGAGGAGGGGGACAAGGGTGATCAGGGGCCTGGAAACCAAGTGGGATAGATGAGGAAAGACTGAAAGAACTGGGCATATTTAGCCCAGAGAAAAGGAGACTGGGGGGGAGGCGATATGATAGCACTTTTCAAAGATTTGAAGAGGAGGGGCAGGAAGTCCTGGACGCACAACAACGGGCTCAAATTAAGAGGACCCAGTATAAGTATCAGGAAAAACTTCCTCACTGTTAGAGCAGCACAGCAGAGGAACTAGTTACCTCAAGAGGTGGGGAATGCTCCAACACTGGGGGCATTGAAGATAAATGTGGACAACCACCTGGCAGATACTGCATCCTTTGATCTGTATACCTGCATGGAGCAAGGGGGTTGGGCTCGGTGGCCTTCATTTGCAACCTCACTGGAAGGGAATTTTTGGGGCTGGGTGATTATCTGTTCATCCAGCATGAACCAATTTTTCCTTCTATGCTTTGAATTAAAAAAGACACCCCCCCTTGCTGAGTGTCCTTTCCTTTTCTTTCCTCCGTTAGTGATAATTGTTTTGTTTGCTGTTGATCTGTTTGGTTGGTTGCTAAGTATGGATGCAGTAAGTAAATAAAGCAGTAAGCACAAGTACAGTATTAATGAGAAAGGGGTAGACTCGGGGGAACCTATGGCTATTCTCCTTTGTGGATCTCTGCACATCTCCCACATAGCAAAAAAATAATTTTACTCGAAATTCAAAACTTGTCAACAGAGGCTGGCCTAGCACCACTGCTGATGGAGAATTTGTGGGAGCTTCCTAAATAAATGAGGCATTCTCTTAAACTTAGAACACATTTTAAGAAGCATACAGGCTGGACAGCTCAGTGGTGGAGCCAGAGATTGAGAGTCCATGGTTCCCACTAGGAGGAAAACCCAGCCTGTGTTAACATGGGCAAACTATACAGTCCCAGGATGGCCCCAGAAGAAGGGAACAGTAAATCACTTCTAGGTATTCTCTACCAAGAAAAACCTGAAAAGAGTCCCCATAAGTCAGAATCAACTTGACAGTACACAGTTATTATTTATTTATAATAAATAATAAATTATAATAAATTTATAATAAATGTATAATTTATTTTAATGCATAATTAAATAATATTAATTTATTACATATAAATTATTTATTATTTATTTATATTATTTAAGAGACACAGTGGCAGACCTCAGCCATGAAGTTTTGGAACATTCCTTTACAGTTTTTAATGCGCTGTACACAAGATCCTGGTGCAAGCCTGAAATGGTGGGCTTTCTTCCACAAAGGCTCATGTTGATTGTTTGAATTGCTTTTTTTTCTTTTAATTATTTTTAGTGGTCCAATAAAGATATTGCCTACTCCTGTATACTTAGCGGGAGGGTCGGAAAACTCAGCTTCCTTCCATCCCAGACTCAGGATAGTGCAGGAACTGAGATGATGTTCATGCATTCGGAACAGAATCAAACATTTGCAAACGTGAGGAACGAGCTGAATTTCCCCATCCCTTCAATGTTTTGTTCCAGCTTCCCACACTAAGAAAAACCACACACTTCTTTGTGTAGGCAAGTGCTCTGTTACCAGCACCCCTCCCCATCATCCTTGTGTGGGGGCGTTTGGCCAGCTTTACACTTAACACTCTCTCTCTCTCTCTCTCTCTCTCTCTCTCTCTCTCTCTCTCTCTCTCTCTGTGTGTGTGTGTGTGTGTGTGTGTGTGTGCTTTTCCTGGCATCAGATTGGCAGCACCAGAAGCCAGAGCTGGAGACCATCCTGAAGAGGGAAAAGATAGAATAATAACAGAGCGAGGAACAGATGGAGCGCTTGAGCGCTGGCCGCTTTGGCAGAGGAGTGATGTACCACCCTGCTTTACCCTACGATAGCCCCTCGCTGTAGTGTGCCTGCACGTATTATGTATGTATGCGCTGGGGCGTTGGATGTTTGCATGCAAAATGTGCACTTGGGGCATGTGTGTGCAAAGCTTTGGTGACTGTATCTACATGCAAAGGCTGCTTTCTGCTTCTCCTTTTATGTCCACATCTTTATGGATCTAGGCGTTCAGGGAGAAATTGTTAATCAATTGTTGTGTTCCTGTGTGCCCCCTAGTGGAGAAGGGAAGCAATGGGTGTCTGCTCCCCATGCCCCCCCCCCTTTCAAGCTCCCTGTAGGCCCCTGGATTTTGGTGAGAACATGGTCCCAGTTGTTGTCGTGCAGCACCTCAGGGGTTCTCTTGGATGAGGTGACACATTTTGCTGTGTGTTACCTTGTCTTCGGCAAGCACCCAGCCCGGGCCCAGTACCTCCTCCCTGGTTTCTGGAGCCACTTGTTAGCTCTGTGGAGGAAGTGAGATATTGAACCAGCTGCACGCGTCCATCCCTACTTTTCCTCCATCCAGCTGCCTTTGATGGTGCTTTTTCAAAGGCCAGGCTCAGCTGTGCTCAGCATGACCAAGCCCAGAGGCCGGCTGCCTCCACCTGTGCACCTTCTGTGTGCCAAGATAGCGGTGGGCTGTGTCTTTATGCTTCTCAGCCCCCTCGGCTCCAGCTACTTTCCTCAAGAATTCTAACTAAGCATATAGCGCCAGGGCTAGGAAGAAAGAGAGAGAGATGGAGAGAGTGTGTGGGGGCAGTTGCTAAGATGGCAAATGTAGAATGAAAATAGAGTCCTGCTTTTGGGTCGAGCAGAACCCCAGTCTGGAAATCTCAGCTGCTCCTTTATGAGCGAGAGAAGAAGGCCAAGGGATGAGCCATGAACAACAGGAGAGGACAAGAATAGTACATCATACCTTTCTTAGGCCAACCAAACAAAGTCAACATGTATGCATGTTTTGAAGGTACCTGTGTGATCAACCCTGAATATTCACTGCAAGGACAGATTTTGAAGCGGAGGCTGCAGTACTTTGGCCACCTCATGAGGAGAGAGGACTCATTGGAAAAGTCCCTGATGTTGGGAAAGATCGAAGGCAAAAGGAAAAGGGGACGGCAGAGAATGAGATGGTTGGACGGTGTCATTGATGCAACCAATGTGGATTTGACCAAACTCCGTGAGGCAGTGGAGGATAGGAAGGCCTGGCGAGCTCTGGTCCATGGGGTCACGAAGAGTCGGACACGACTGAACAACTGAACAACAACAACAGCAACATGTGATCTGGGGCGTGGTGGCTCAGTGGGCTAGAGCGCTGAAACTGTTGGCTGCAAAGTCGGCAGCTTAGCGGTTCGAATCCTGGGTGCCACGCAGCGGAGCGGTCTCCCGCTGTTAACCCCAGCTCCTGCCAACCTAGCAGTTCGAAAGCATGTAAATGCAAGTAGATAAATACGTCCCGCCATAAAAAGTGGGAAGGTAAACAGTGTTCCATGCCCAGAAATGTGTTCAGCCACGGACTTGCACAACACTGGCTCTTTGGCTTGGAAAGGGAAATGAGCACCACCCCTAGAGTCGGGCATGACTAGCATGCATATGCGGGTGGGGGGGGGGACCTTTACTTTTTTATGTGATCCACAGACTACATGAACTGGTATACATGAATAGTCTGACATGTGGACAAGGAAGAATATTCTTAAAGGAGAGGAGACACATGCCACCTGCAGCCACTGAGGTTCCATATTGTCCAAAACAGGCACCCACATTGATAGAGCCACATGCGGCCGTCTGGGTCAGATCAACCAAATGGCTGCCCTGGGGAACAAACTCTCATCGCCTGATATCTAAAAACAAAAACAAAAAAAATGAGAAAGGCAAGCTTTACAGGCACGAGAAGTTCTCATCCCATGGCACTGCAAGGTGGAGATTTTTGGAGTGTTGAGTTTCAACGTACAAAAGAGAGTGGAAAACGGGAAAGGCGGCTGGGGAGCTGCTGGGCGGGGCACCTGCAGGAATAAGCATTGTGCCCCATGGCCTCTGTCCAGCCACCATTGCTAATCCTGCTTTCACCTGGTCCAGAGCTACACTCCTCCCCCAGGGGAGGGCACAATTGTCCCTGTCCCCGCAGCAAGCCGGGATGAGCTCATGCACAAGGGGCTGTGACTTCAGCAGGAACAGATGGAGCTGAGAGCAGCAAAACATCCTGTTTTTATGCAAATGCCGTTAGTAACTTTAAAAAAAGAAGAAGGAAAGAGTGTGCCAGGAGAGGCTGTTTTTCTCTGTATGCATGGCGCGTCTGTGTGTCTGTGCATGGGTGTATGCACACATGCAAAAAAATAAAACACCTGCCCAAATTGGGGGGGGGGCGTTTGAGAACAAAAATGCTTCCTCATCTTTACCATATGATCTCCGGGCAACCGTGCTCTCTTCAAGGTAGCAAAATACAAAAAGGCTTTTGCGTGCATGAAGCTGACAGGGGCGTGACCCATAGGTTCCAGTGCTACGCTTAGAACCAGAATCCTGGAGCCCCTGATTGCCTGAACCAGAATCCTGGAGCCCCTGATTGCCTTCTGTCCTGGGGGAGGAGAGGGAACGAGAGGAGGGTGAAGTTTTTGCACACACATGTTTGAGCCTCAGGGCTCTTTCCCTCTCTTCCCATGACCCCCTGTGACAGCTTGGCACAAGCTTCATTCACATTCCTGCCTGAAGGGTTGCTGGTGATCAGATAAATTTCATGAGATTTTAATAAGCTCCTGGTTATTAAAATCAGACACAGGATCTTTTGCTGCTGACCTGGTGTCTGAGATGCTATCCACAGGTCTCCCAGAGATGGCACAGCTTCCTAGCGATAGTCGCCTAATTCCTGCCCCTCTCTACCCCACTCCAGCTTATTTTAGAACTGATTTCTTGTTGAGGTGTGTATTTTTTATTTTGGTTTGGGAGGGGGGGTTGTGGGAGGGAGTGTTGCCCTTGGTATTTAGCTGTCTTATATTCAACTATATGAAATTGTGCCACATGTTTCTATGAATGGCAAGAAAAGTCACCTGCTTGCCAGTAAATGCCGAGGCAGTCTAAATTGGAAAAGAGCTTGGAAAAGTTCCTTCTGTCACTTCTAGCCTCCCCCAAAAGTTGTGGTCTTGTTTAGACTACTACAGCTTCCAAGGCTTTCCTAGTGGCCATGCTGACTGGAGGATTCTGGGAATCGTAGCGTAAGGAAGTGTTGTTTTTTTTTAAAGCTGCAGTTTAGAGACACACTCAAGGATTCCCCCAGCAACGAGGAACCAGCCCACACATGATTTGAACAGCCTCTCTCGTGCTGTCCTCTGGAACAAAAATGAGATTTTGGGTAACCATGAAGGACAAAGTGCTTTACCAAAGCAGACCTGGGGGGTTTAAAGTGACTTTATTGTTTTAATGTGCCCATTCAAAGTGAGGCTTCAGGGTATATTTGTTTCAACTGTAGAGTATATGAATAGGGAAGTACTGAGCAAATTGCAATTACAACAAAAAAGCCCTTTTCCTGATCTGGTTGGTTGGTTGCTTGGCATATGTATTGCCTTCCCCCAAAAATTACAACACGAGAGCATTACTGAGAAAAGGAAAGATAAAAATGGAGAATGTTATAATATTAAAGCTAAGTAAAAACAGACTATAGTGGACTCTTGTATAAAAAAACTGTTTGCATATCAAAAAATCTGTACAACATAAAAAATTCCAGAGATAGGGGAAATTTGCTTAACAGAATCGCCTATGGAGAGAATCCGTACAACATAAAAATGGTCACGATTAGGGATTACTCTCTTGTATAAAGGAAAATTTGCTTAACAGAATTTCATTTGGAATGAATTAATTCCTTTATACAAGGTGTACTATATTAAAACATAATTGAATTTAAAGCCATTTAAAAGCACATCATCATTGACAACAACAGAAGTTCAGGACTCATTAAAACCGCCTTCTTTCAGCAACCAGGGAATTGCAGAAAATCTCTCTGAGGAGAAAGATACACACACCACGGAAAGGGCAACAGGAGAAAGAGGGCTCAAATTAGAAGGGTTGACTACCATTCGGCAGAGTGAAGTGCCTCCTCGGGCAGCAGATTTCGGGGGTTGTGAAATGGCAGCAGATTGTTATTTGTCGCTTTGCTATTGCCGCATTTTTACTGGCAAACCAAAAGAGGTGTTTGTGGGATTTTCTGCCTCATTTGCCAAAGTGACTAGCCTGGCTTTGGGAAGGGTATGCTTTGCTTGACCTAATTGTTGGGCTGGGGAGTGGGGGTGGGATGCCATTTTGCTGCTCTGCCTCAAGCAGCAAAATATCTTTATTTCTGCAAAGAAATATCACAACAGTGGGCTTTCCGGTGACTGTTGGCATTTAAGAGCAGAGCAAGTGGATGCTCCTATTGCCAGCTCCTTTCTGCTGCCACCCTTTCAGCCTCCTACCGCCGCCACCACACACACATACATTTTAGAAATGCCAAATTTTGGCACTCAATTTTAACTGTTTGATTTTGACCTCTTGATAATCCTGCAATCGCAGTATACAGAAATCTATATATTAGGATTTGATGCAGCAAACAGAGCGTCAGATTGAGACACAGAACACTTCCCTGCCTGGCCATGGAAACACACGGCAGAGTTGGAGATGATAAAACTGCTCCTTAAATCTCTCACGTACCCCTCAAACCTACTTGTTCTGCTGTACATTGGAACTGGCGTGATGGCGTGAACACACTTGGATACCATGGTCATACTAGCAGGGGATTCTAATGCATTAAGGACTCTCTCTTTTCCACACGTCCTTGCTTCAGTAAAACAGGCTTGGGAAGCCCCCCCCCCTTCTTGTTCACCACCTGCTTTTGTGTCCCCCTCCTCCAACTTGAAGGGTCTACAAGCCCAACCCCCAACCCCCACAGGATCTGGGTTAAATGTTGTCAAACAACATCACTCTTTTTCTCACTCATCCACGTGCCTCTGTTTGCTAGCAAGCAAGCCCTCAGCTTAACAAAACCATCTGGGGTTCCCACCCTTCAGTGTTCTGGAGGAAGGAGCCACATCTGGAGTCTAAGTTTCCCTTCAGGAAAAGGACAGAAGGAATCATTAAATGAACAAAGTCGATGGGGAGGAGCAAAAGAGATGAGTTGTAAAAACAAGAGGGAAAAGCAACTGTTTCTTCATCTGAAATAGATTCCGGGTTCCCATAAAACAAGGACTTCATCTCCTTCCCTCACTTAAATTTATCTATCTACCTTGCAGCACCTCCCATCAGCCTTAGCCAGACTAACCAAAAGGGAGCCATAATGGGAGTTGCAGTCCAGCTGCATCCGAAGGAAGACAGTTTGCCCATAGTAATCTAGAGCAGTGGCTAACTGAGGTGTTCTTGGACTGAAGTTCCCAGAAGACTTCACCACCAGCTGTGCTGTCCGGGGGGATTGGGGGGGCCCTCTGGGCTACCCAGTGTTAGAATCATAGAATAGTAAAGTTGGAAGGGTCACCCCCTGCTCTATGCTGGAATACAAATCAAAGCATATCTGCCAGGTAGCTGTCCACATTTCTCTTGAATGCCGCCAGTGCTGGATCACTCACCACCTCCTGAGGTAATCGGATCCTTTGCCATGCTGCTCTAACATTTAAGAAGTTTTTCCTGATATTCAGCCAAAAGCTGGGTTCTCTTAACTTGAGCCCCTTGTTGCATGTCCTGCACTCCGACCGGGATGATCAAGAACAAATCCTGTCCCTCCTCTGTATGACAGCCTTCCATATATTTGAAACGTGCTATTCTATCACCCCTCAGTCTTCTTTTCTCCAGGCTAAACATGCCCAGTTCTTTCTGTTTTAACTCCTAGGTAGGACTTGGTTTCCAGCCCCCTGATCATCCTTGTTGCCCTCCTCTGAACATGTTCCAGTTTGTCAGCATCTTTCTTGAAGCATGGTGTCCAGAACCAATGATCTAAAAGAATCATGCCTTGGTCACAACTGTGTTTGTTTTCATTTTGGCCCAAAACTCTTATAGCACTCTCCCAATATTATTATATTTTCCTGTTCATATTTGTTGGATACTCTGTGTGATATGTAACGGACAGTGTAACAGACTAGGATGCAGGAGACCTGGATTTGAATCTTCTCTCAGCCATGGAAGCTCACTGAGGGTGCGGAACTCGTAAAACCCCAAATACCTCATATACCATGAAAGCTCTATTAGGTTCACTATAAGTCAGTTCTGACTTGACTGCACATAACATAACATTCATATTTGTATGGCTGATGTTTATTTGTATCATCTGATCCCTGATTGCTTGAGACAGTGGACATGGGGTTTTATCCTCACAATGACACTGTAAAGTTAACTAGGCCGAGAGATGGTTACCAGCCCTGGTTTCTCCCCTGGTGAGTTTTATGTCTAAGGGGAAAATATTTGCCCATTGTCTATGTCCAGGCTGCTGGTTATCTTTTTTAGCCAGAGCTCAGAATGCTTCCTTTTTTTTGCTACTACTCCTCAGAATTCCTAGCCAGCATGAACCACAACAGCTGGGGACTCTGAGAGCTTAAATAAATAAATAAATAAATAAATAAATAAATAAATAAATAAATAAATAAAGCTTTCCTCGGGTCTGCTTCTGGTTTCCTATAATTACATGTTAAACTGAGATAAACCTGTCAGTTATGGAGAGATTTGAGCCTCTGAACATCGATCTTTTTCAAACTCTCCTTAAGCCCTTTAAGAGCTATGCATTTGGGGTAGTCATTGCTGTGGTTCAGCTGCAGGTGAAGGCATGACAGGCTGTTAGAGCCCTGTATGTATTATCCTCCTCTTTGGGTGACGACCAGTGGTGTTCTTGTAGTCTATGGGAACTTCTCTCCCAAAGCAAATGACCCCAGGGAGCCTTGCCAATTTGTTGCAAAAAGAGAAAGGCTGCTCCTGTTACTGTCTCCAGATGAGAGGCTTTGCTGCTGCAGCTGTTTGATAAAGGAAAACAAATGCAAGATGGCCAGTTCTACATTAGGTAGAGTGAGGAAACCATCTCTGCTGGCAAATGCTGGGGTGCCTGAACATAAGAACATAAGAAGAGCCATGCTGGATCACGCCAAAGGCCCATCTAGTCCAGATTCCTGTACCTCACAGTGGCCCCGCCAGATGCCCCTGGGAGCGCATGCGACTAGATATCTGTCTCCTGATACCACTCCCCTGCTTCTGGTCCTTGAAGTACTGTGGTTTTAAGCCTGGAGATTACACATCTCCATCCTGGTTTGTAACCTGTGATGGACTTCTTCCCCAGGAATCTGTCCAATTCCCCTTTTGAAGGCATCCAGGCCAGATGCCATCACCACATCCTGTGACAGGGAGTTCCACAGACTAACAACATGCTGGGCTAAATTCTTTTGTTTGTTCTCACTCTCCCAGCCCTCAATGTGAGTGGATTTCCCCTAGTTCTTATAGTTTGTGAGAGGGAGAAGAGTGTCCCTTTATCCACTTTACTCATGCCCTGCATAATTTTGTATGTCTCAATCATATCCCCCCTCAGGCGCCCTTTTCCAGGCTAAAGAGCGCCAGATGCTGTAGCCGTTCCTCATAAGGGAGGTCCCCAAGCCTAGTAATCATTTTAGTTTCTCTCTTTTGCACCTTTTCCAGTTCCACTATGTCTTTTTTGAGATGCAGTGACCAGAACTGTATGCAGTGCTCCAGGTGTCGCCTTACTAAGTGGGAGCCCTTAGTTCCCTCACCCAGTTTCATCTCTAGAATAAAGATCTGCATCCCTTATTGCCTGTCCAGCACTTTCTGAAGCTGCTGCCTTCATGTCTGGCTGGGAATTCTATCCCATTGGTGTTGCTGAAGTGAGAACTCACTGCTGATCCTGTCAGCTGCTATATCCAAAACAGAAGGGAGTGCCCTTGTGCCCATTGCCTTTGGGAACAACCTGTCTCAAGCTACCCCAGTGCAAGGGCCCATGTAACTTGGGCCCCTGGTTTTTACACATGTTAGTTGTGTGCCAGCATTTCATCAACTTATCCCCTGACATGTGAACAGCACTCAGGCTCTGTTTTAGCTTGTAGCTAGAGTTTTAAGCCTGCACAGGTACTTGCCTCCACTTTGGAGCAGCTAAAGTGGGAATATTGAAAAGAGCAAGCAGGGAGGCTCATCTTCGTGCTGGTTTGGGGGGAAGAGCACGGCAGACCTGGATCGTGGAGTAACCAAACAGCATATAACATTGCATCCCCAGGGAGGAAAGTCTAGGGTCTTTTGTTGAAGATAAAGAGAAGTAGAGCACATGTGCTATTAGGGGAAAGAAAGGGAGCAGCTGGCTCCTGCTTTCCCCACCCAGTTCAACTCTTGAAGGCATCAGAGCATCTTCTTCATGGTTCGTTCTCCTGAAGTGACAAATGAAATTAGCTCTGTGGAGTGTGCAGGCACATGGGAAGGAAGAAGGCACGTCTCACCCTCACCATGAGGATGCCAGCTTTTGCTCTGCACCTCCTTGTCTACTGTGACCTCTTTTACTTCACCGTCTGCTTCCTCTCAGCTGCTCTGTGTCTGCTGTGACCCCTCATTCTCACCCTCCACTGGTTTTCAGTCTTCTGCCCCTGCTCTCCTAGCCTCCAACCAGCCTGATCCATGTTAAACTGATGTACAAAGCATGGGTGATCTGTTATGTTCTTTCACTTCCTGTGCCCTACTTGGCAGACCCTTCAAAGCAAATGGGCCCCAGAAGCCAGAATGAGAATAATCTGGGTTTGTTAAGTGAAAAGGATGAAGAGTTGCTTTGAGAGACCTGTCTGCCTGGAGAGGAGGATGCTGGAGCATGCCTGAATGGTGAATGAGAGGGCATCAGCCATTTGCTGTTGCGGGGGGGGGGGGGGCTACAGTGGACCTGCTTGAGCCATAATATCCCAGCCGAGTTCCAGAACATGCATTGGGAGCTTCCCTCAAAAAGCTCAGCAACACAGTGTTCAAGCTCTCTTGAAAGATCATTTGCTTACCAATGATGACCTTCTCTTGTAAGGCCCAGTTTCTAGGAGGCTTTGATGTGCAACTCAGGATATACTGTAGCTGAAGAGCATGTGTCTTAACTCCCATTGTCTTGACCAGATGGTCAAGCTGGAATGGGCTGATGGGAAATGGAATCCAAAAATACCCTCAGGTGCAAAAATGCCACAGGCTCCCAGGCCCTATTCTTCCACTTGGGGTTCAGAGAGGAGTCATCCCCAGTACAAGCTGGGTATCCCAAGGATAGGGCCTGGGTCCATCTGGGTACAAAACACAGGTCTGACCCATGAGCTGTCCCCAGCCCTTCTCCATAGTGCTGAAGGGTAGGGGTGGGGGCTCCATGGCAGGCATGCAAGAGGTCGTTTAGCCAAGACAAGAGTGTGGGAAGGTTTTCCTCAAGTTCCAAAGGACCTTGGCTCAAAAAGATCAGAAAAGAATAAGAAGACATGTTGTGAGCACTTACAACAGGTAGTGGCTACTGCCTAAATCCACAAAAGCTTGCAATGTGTTCAATTTTGAGTAGTCCAATAAAAGGTATCACTCACTCTTTACATTTGCCTAGCATAGTTATTGCATCAATAGCCTGCCCTTTCCTTTAAGGAACTAAAGACAAAATTCACAATTCTTCCCTGCAATTGTGTCATTGCAGCAACCTTGGTGGAGCTATAAAAGAGGGTCCAAAGTCAGACAGTGAGTTTCATAGCTGAATTAGTCCTCGTCTAACATTTTAACTGCTATGTCCCATTGGCTCTTTACAGATGCTACCAAATAATGTGATATACCTTGGGACATCAAAGGTCCTGGGGGAATCTCTTCTAATGAAGTTGGGAGGTCTCTTGCACAGCTGGATTGCTTACCATTCCCGCCCCAGTCATTCTAGATAGCAACCTGACCCTCCTTGGTGTATTCCAGCACTGCTTGTATTCCCCAGGGCTAGCACTAATTGTATGCTCTCCTGGATCCATCCAGTTCTTGAGCTGTTCATATTTGACCCTCCTGGGGAGTTGTAGCACCCAGAGTCAGCTGGTCTGCCACATAGCACTCCAAAAAGAATTTAGAGTGCAGCATGAATAAGTTTATTATGGGAGGTCTGAGTTAATCTGGGGCAGATGGGATGAGGTTAGCAAGTAACAAAGTGGCTGTGTGGAAATAAAATGCCAAGCTACTTTTAATTTCAGATGTTGATTCCTAATTAATATTAATTTTTCAGCGAGGCACTAAGATGATCAGGGCCAACTTTTAGCACTGCCTGCCATAATGATCAGTGTTCTTTGCAGGAAGGATAGGAACCTATTGCTTGGAGTTGTGGGCTCCCTCTTACCCCTTTGAAGGCATTCGATGTGATCTCTTTGTTCTTTGACAAAATGGCATAAACAGCCACGAGACTGGCGCCTTCAACATTCCACGCACAGCCACATTAACTAGAAGTATTTCCTTTTCCTCCTGAGGAACAAGAAGGGCATAGCGGGCCCTGGCATCAGGCAGACAGAGGAAGATGCCTCAGGCAGCTTAATTTGGGTTTAACAGCAACGGCAACAAGTTGCAGGTTATTTAATCAATGTTTATTTTTACTTCAAGGAAGCGATGTACCTGGGATGTGGTGGCTCCATGGGCAGTACAGTTTAACTAGCTTCAGGTGTGAAGTCCCTTTGTTTTTGGAGTGTCCTACCATTTACTGACCCACCTCAGGCAGCAAAATAGCTAGGAGTGGTTCTGGAGAAGCTGTTGGTGTGGTGGTGGAAATAGTGCTGATGGTTGTCGTCATGAAGGTGAAGAAGCATTCAGTTACCACAATCAAGGGCCAGAAAGTCCCATGTTCATAAATGCTTTTCCTGCTTCTGTATGTTCATTTTTCCTGTCTTCTGTCAAGTGCTAACCTTTAATAGTTACATATATCCCGCCAGATCACCCATTGCTGATTGTACCCTAGACAATGCATCACGGTCCTGCTTCTCTACTGGGATCCATGCTCTCTGTAACCGCTGTAATTCTCAAGTTGTGCTGATTGATATTTTGTACAGGTAAAGGAATGTGCCCAGTTATCAGAAATGACAAAAGAAAGTTGGGCAGCAGGAAGGTGGCGATAAATGGTTAGTTCTTTGATTTTTTATTATTATATTCTGGCCAAGATGTAGGAAATGTCTTATGGCCCAAGATGTAAGAAGAAGCAGTGGGATTTCCTGCTTCAAGTGCCTTTGGGTTTTCTACATCTAGGCATTACAGGGGCACATATACCATTTGCAATGCTGGCTGAGATAGCAAAATGTCGGGACTGCCTCGGAATGCAGGAGGTATTGTCAGATTTTTGGGCTTATTTTTATATTCTGGTGGCTAGGCCAAGCCTGTTTTGCCAGCTGAAGTGAAAGAACAAATGCCCTTCACCCACAGATAATGCAAATCAAACTACCCAAGGCTGAACAAGTTATGTTGCCGCCTGAGTCAGAAAATGCCTCAAATTCAGAAGGCAATAATATTAACTTTCAGATATTCAAAATACAATAATGTTCAAATGCACTCCCAAATTAGCTAAATGCAGTGGCTTCTTCGACATACTTAAAGAGAGGGTCAGCCCTGGCTGTGCTGCTATTGAGAAGGCAGCTTGTCTCCAATGTTCGAGTCCCCGAAAGCCAATTTCGGACACTCACAGCCTTTTGAACGACAAGTTTGCATCGGCAGCCTCACAGCTGGTGTAAGCTGAGCCTGTCATGCCACAGCCAAGAAAGAGCTCTGCCGCTTGGAAAGATGAACCTGAAAGATCTGTCACCTTCATCTTCTTCAAGTCTGTTTCATAAACTTTGTGCAAACTGCCTGATCAGCCCCCAAATTCAGGCTGCCAAGTGGAAATTGAATAAATATTCCAGCTAGGGGCAGGTAAACGGAAACAAGCATGGTTTTGTGTATCATATACCAGCCACCAAAATGTTCCGGAACAGTAGGGGGTGCCACATTATTTGCTGTAGTTGATTCCCACGAGAAATATAAACAACAAGCCATCGGGAAGCATTTGGCATGAAACAATCTAATGCTAGAGAGTCAGAGCTAATTTTGGAATTCAGCAGAGTAGTGGGGGGCAGGGTTTCTACACATTATGGATGAACACACTAAGGGGGAAGCCCTCTTTGCCCAGCAGATATTGGCTAGGGGAGGCCTTCTGGTGGGTAGTAGCACCCAGAATTATATAGATACAGGCAGAGCCGTTCACTTGCCCCACTCAACCTGGTCTGTGACCTTATTCTGCACCATCACAAATCTTTATGAAGGAGGTTTTCAATACATCCTGCCACCTCAGCGAACACTTTCCTAACAGAATTTATTCTTCGTCCAATAGTAAGATCAATAGCCTCTACTGACAGGTCAATTCTGATTCGTGGCAACCCTTTCCAGAGTTTTCTAGGTATGCACCACTCAGAAACCGTTTACTATTCCCTTCTTCTGGGGTATCCTGGAACTGTGTTGCTCGCCCAAGGCTACACAGGTTGGACCTTCACCTGGCACACACAATGGGGAAATCATATTCTTAAGTTCTACCTAATTTACTGAGCTATCTATCCATGTCATTCCAGTTGTTGTTGTTGTTGTTGTTGTTGTTGTTGTTGTTGTTGTTGTTGTTGCTGCTGTTGTTGTTGTTGTTGTTGTTGTTGTTGTTGTTGTTGTTGTTTCATAACAGTCGTGATTGACTCTTTGTGACCCCATATCCATGGCAAATTCTAAAACAAAGGATTGTTTGGCAAGAGTGGTGAAGGCAAAAAGAGAGAAACTAGGGGAGCACCTGGCCAGGATGTGAATGCCAGAGGGCAAAAGAGACATGGGCATTGACAGTGGAGGGAGAAGGAGAGGAAGAAGAAGAGACTCTGCAAATTCAATTCACCATTTTGTCCCAACCAAGGAGAGCCTTGGGCAAGGCTCTTTGTTGTTGTTGAGCCTTCCAGCAGGCCCATTCACAACAAAATTTTGCCAGGAACGATGACAGAAACTTGTCCCCTCCAATCAATTATCTGGAAGTCAAATTCCCTTCCATGTTCTTGGTGTCCATATTCTGCCTGTAAAGGTGAAAGCATTGTGATCAATGGCCAAAATCTAGTGGCTAGTCCCAACCAGAATAGACCTACTGAATTGACAGTAAGTCAACATATAATTCATTCAATTGATGTGCTGTCATTTGGACCTCCAGTCCTATTCAGGCCAATGTTGCTTAATCTCCTTTCTAGCACGATAAGGCACAGTGATTTTCATTCACTCTCCAGTTTGGGCTTTTTGTTTTTAAAAAGATAAGACTTTTTTTTAAAAAATGACCTAAGCTAAATAATTTATCTTTCCTAAAGCAGGTCACCTGTCACTAAATCCAGGCCTGTGTCTGCCTAATTTGTCTGTTCCCAGAAACAGTGAATGTCAGCCCACTCCTTTCCAGGGATATTTTGTGTGTGTGTGTGTGTGTGTGTGTGTGTGTGTGTGAGAGAGAGAGAGAGAGAGAGAGAGAGAGATTCTTCGTTTCTGAGCCTGCCTCCAGCAGGGGAAGAGAACTGGGCATGGGAGGGGCTGAGAACCCCTCTCTAGGGGCACTAGCTGTCACCTTTCGGTGGCATCAGGAAAGCAGCCAGGTCTCAGAACATGACCACAAGGAGGGATCAGTGCGCTCACATTTACCTGATACCGCTCAGTACCTGATATTCCTCTCCCGCCCCTCCCTACATGCACCCCAGTCAAAACCATTCAGAGGATGATGTACACCTGCTGGCACATGGCCAACTCTTTCCCTCGCTTTCCCCCCCTCCCCCTCCGCTTGGGTCAGTGTGTGCTGAAAAGGGGGGTTTCTATGGAAACCCCAGAGCTGGGCCTTGATTTCACTCCTGAGACACTGCCTCACAGAATGGGGGTGGGTGGGGATGGGTCTCACGGCTGCCTCTGGGGGTGGGTGGCTGGGTGGGTGGCTGGGTGTTCCCCTGGGAGAGCGAGCAGCACTCCCCTCTTCGCTGACATTTAAAACATACTTGCGCTGCCCGTCTTGCATGCTGTCAAATGCTGAGACCTGAGGTGCCAGAGGTCTGGCAAGCACTGTCAAGCGGAGCAGGGTCAGGCTGGCGATATGTGTGTTTGTGTGTGTGTGTGAGAGAGAGAGGGGGGGGAAGAAAGAGAGAGAGAAAGAAAGAAGGCATGGAGGTATGGTCACCCTCATATGGCAAGCGTGACGCACCCAGGATAAGCCCAGGCCTGGCGCACTGAAGGCTGTGGCAGCAGCCTAAGACAAAATACTCAAACAGATCGTGCCATTTTAAAAAAGCCAGTGCATTTTGAGCCATTGAGAGAGGTGGGGCATGTCTTAAATAAGAAGAGGTGGTTGAAGGGTGTTGTCTTGTTTTGAAGATCCTTGGCTGCGTGTTTTTATTTTGCTGAACTTTGAATCAGGTTGTGCCTCCTGGGCTCGTTGTCTCAGGAAGTGTTCTTGGCCATTCAAGGACAATTGAGGAAGAACAGATGAGAAATATGGGGCAAGTCTGTCTCTCTCCCCCACCCCCCACCCCAGTCATATGTCTTGGCCATGTTTCTGTGCATGAGGTGGGTTAATGCCTTGCTGATAGCTTTGGCTGCCACTTACAGTGTGCTGCAGAAGAGCTAATGGAGTGGGTGGAGGGCTCAGGGGAACACCCCCCCCAAAAAAAAAATAGGGGCAGAAGGTGAGCTTAAGGAAGCCCTTCAGCCTGAGATGCTTTTTTCCCTCTCTGTGATGTTTCTTCCTCTTTCCTCCAAATCAGGTCTCATGTGGATGGATTTGGCCCTCTTTCCCTTTGCCCACAAAAACACACACACAGCTATCTCAATGAACCATTTAGTGTCTGAGGCAAAGATGAACCGAGTCCTCTGTTCAAATGCCCCCTTCCATGGGCTGCTCACTGGACAGGGATTCCCATCTTCCTTCCTTGGCCCTTAAGGGGAGGAGGCCAGCTTCACAGGTGGCAGGGCAGTTTGTCTGATACACACACAGCGCTCTCTTTCAACTCCTCACCCACGCAGGACCCTTAGCACCCTGCTGCCAGAGGCAGTTCCCTCGCTCTGCCTAATGGTAGGGCCAGCCCTGAAAAGAGCAGGTGGATTTGGAGGGAAGACGTAAGAGGCTCTGTTTTCTGGTCCCTGTGCCGTACATGTATGTGGAAAGTTTGTGCTAACCTGCACACACTGGCACGTTTGACAGTTGCACCCCATTGTGTGTTCTGTTATCAGGTTCTGGTCTTTCTGTTTTGCTTGTTGGGGTTTTCTTTTCCTTGTCTCTTTTGTTCTTTTTCCCTTTCGCTGCCACGTTTTTTTCCTTAGGCATTTATTTATTTATTTATTTATTTATAGGCCACCCCCATTTGTGTGCAGCCTTATCCTAGGCAGTTAACAGTATGATTAAAAACCAACAAAACCGTGCAAGACAAAAATGAAAGAGCACAATCATAAAATCATAGAATAAAACAGATGAAACACAATTAAGTCCGAATTAAAGCCACAAACAGTATATGTGTGTTGTTCAGGGTCTCCATCTCTTGCTTTTTCTCATTTCCCCCTGTACAGGAGTGTGCTTGTAATAAAGTAAATGTGCAGACGCAGGCATGCCTTTCACTTGTATCATTTTCCATGCGTCGCCCGATGTGCCCATTGTTTACATGGGGGTCTGAGTCTGCCTGTATTGTTCTCTGCCTATTTTGTCCCGTCTTTTGTGTCTCTTCTCCAGAGCGGCGCCTCTCCTCCGCCTTGTAAGAAGCACGGGTGTCGCTCCTCCTACAGTAGTTATCTCTGCCCAGCCTCCTTGTCTGACCCCTGGCACTGCCACCCTCTCTCTCTCTCTCTGCCTCCCTCTTTCCACTCCTGCCATGTAGGATGATGCTCCGGGGGGTTAATTCACACTCGGAGCTCTTCCACTCCACACACACACGCACACACACACACACACACACACACCTTCCTCTCTCTCTCCGCCCTGCTGCGGCAGAGCCAGCACAGGAAGAGCACGGGGGTCCCAGGCAGCTCTTCAGGGGACGTTTGTCCAGGACATGAATGCCGGTGATTGGCAACCCCTGCTCCAGACAAGTGCAGGACTGGAGTGCGAAGGAGACAGCAGCCGGACGGGGCTCTCTGGGCCCCTTGGGAATCCTTGCTCCTTACGCAAGGTGAAAGGGGGGGGGCGAGAGGAGCGAGAAACCTTTCTTTCCGACGAAATTTCCCAGGGCAGGGGGGCTTCTTGCTTCCCCCCCCCGTGTTACCTTCCCCCTCCTGTTTCCTTCTCCCCCTCCCCACCGTTCTTCCTTTCTGTAACGTGTGAATGCCCTCGATCTGTGAAGAGGAAGTGGAAGGTGTGAAGTGTCTGGAAACACAAGAGATGGCTGGAGGGGGTGGGTGGGGAAGAGGACAGAGCCCGTCATGGGGGACCTGCGGGCGAGTGGGGAGGATTTAGCTGGAAAGACCCTTCGCCCTGAGGCTGCCTTGAGGGTGGGGTGGGGGGGGCAAGGCAGCAAGAGACCGGCGGAGGAGGAACTCGAGAGTGGCACGCCGGAGCTCCTCGGGGGCACCTCGCCGCTTCTCCTTCGGCCGGGGGGGGGGGATAGGCGGCGATACAGCGCGGCGGACCTGTTTAGTGAAACTGTGTTGCAGGTGGCGGGACAGGGAAGAGGAAGTCCCCCCAACTGCGAACCCACGGGACTGCTCTGGGGGCTTCTTGGAGGTCCCCCCGCCTCCTCCTCATCCTCCTCATCCTCCTCCTTTCCTCTCCAGGGGAAAAAAAGGGGGGGCGCCGGGCGCCGTTACACATCCCACCCCCCAGGCAACCCAAGCGCAGCCTTCTCTTCCTCCAGGCCGAGTCTCCACCGGCGGGCTGCTCCGACCCGGTGGGGCCGCCGCCGCGGGGAGACCGGGGCCGGGGGAGCCCGGCGACGGAGGTAAGGTGCGCGCGGCTCCGCCTGGCGGCTGCCGTTCCCTCCCTCCCACTCCCTCCTCCCAGCGGAGGGCTTGTTTGCGTCTCAGGAGCTTGTCAGTCTGGAACCAGCTGTTGCTCCGTCCCTTCCCCGCGAAGGATTCCAGTCCGGATTTTGCAGCCCCTTCGCTGGCTCTCTTTCTTCTTTTTCTCTTCTGCATTGCCGCGGACAAGGTGCTCGCAGCCAGCTCAGCGCTTGCCTGGCAGGGGCAAGGAGGGAGAGACAGACAGACGCGCGCGCGCACAGACACAGACACACAGAGAGAGACACAGACACGCGCGCACACACACAAACACACACGCACACACATGCAGAGGGCGGGCGAGCGGGAGACACAGACACACACACACACACACAAAGAGACACACACAGACACACACACACACCGATACATACCGTCGCGCCGCAGCGACCGGCCGGCGAGGGGGGTCTATGCGGCTACAGGCGCAGCAATCCAGTGCTGGCTGCCGGATCGAGCCCCCTGCTCCCCCCGCCTCCCCCCACTTTCGTCCGCGCCTCCTTTGAAACCCCGGCGGCGGCTGCGGCGGAGGCAGAGCCGGCGGCAGGTCTGTCCAACCGGCCGTGAGTAGCGGCAGCGGCAGATGGAGCATGTGGTGAGCCCGCGGCGCGCTGGGGTGCTGGATGCCCCCGAGGTGCCCTGAGAGTTGTTGCAGCGGCAGCGGCAGCGGCCACCGCGCCGAGCGGACTCCAGCTTGGACTACTAGCCCCCCTCTCTCCCCTTCTCTCCCATCCCTTCGCCGCCTCCGGGACGGCTCTTGTCCCGTCCCCGCCGCGATCCTCTCTCTCTCTCTCTCCTGGCCAAGGATGGCTTTATGGCAGCAGCTCGGAGCGGGCGCCCGCGTGGGCACGGGGCTGTGGCATGTCCTGCTGGCTGGCACCATCCTCACCAGCCACATTCATCCCCACGGTGAGTCAGAGCGATACGTCTCTCACGCGCTGGCGGCGGCGGCGAACCTTCTCTTGTCCTGTTCTTCCAGCTTCCCTCGAGGGGTCGCGGCGGGCAGCCGTCTGGGGTCTCAGAGAGGGCGGCTAGGGGAGATTCGACGGGGGACACGGCGGGGGGTGGCGGGGGGAGAGAAGAGGGCACAGACTGCCTGGGCAGAGGATGTTGGGGAACTAGCAAGGGACGCCACGGATGTAGCTTCACGGAGGAGGTGGATTTGATCTGCCAAGTGGCGTCGTCTCATTGAACTGGGCACAAGGAGGTGTGCTCTGGAAGCAAGAGGCTTCCGCAGTTGTGTGTTAAGGGGGCGGGGGGGGGGGAATGGCGAGCACGGTTGGAAGCCTGGACGCGACAGGAAGCGCTTGGCATCACACAAAGTGTAGCAGTAAACTTTCCAGCCTGGTTGCACCCCCTAAAGGAACCACTGGGCTGCGTGCCATGTGGAACAGTGTCTGTGCCACCCACTGCCCCTGGCACCACCACCAAGACGGCCGCTACTCTGCTGTGCCTGCGGAACCATCTCCTTCCAGGGCTCAGGGTTGTCCTGAGATCTCGCTGGTGTTTTCTGCCCATTGCTCCTGTCTTTTGACTGAGTCCAAAACAAGACTCAGACAAAGGGTTGGTAAGGGTTGTGTCTGTGTCTGCTTTCCTCTTGTCCTGCTGTGCCTGTGTATACAGCGGCTTCTCTTGGCTTCAGCAGGGCATGGGCAGCCCTTGGGTCTTTGTCTCTCAGATCTTCCATGGATGGACAAGGTGACTGGAGGATTTTCTAGGAAGGATGTAAAGGAGATGTTGATTTAGCAGGTCTGGCCTCATTAGAGGAACAGGGAACCTTCTGCATGCCCGCTGTGTTAAAATGAGATCTACGCAACTAGGGAGAGAGTTTTGTGTCCAGCTGTTGGTGCGGAAGGCTTCTGTTGTGGTGGGGAGAGGGTGCCAATAGTTCAGAGTACCAGTTACTGACACATTCCAGCCCAAGGTGAGCCTCTCATGAGGTCACAGGGCCTAGCAGTCTATCTGTATCTGGCTGTTCCTGAGCTAAAGTGAGGCATGCCAGTGTGAGAAAAGGGTGTCATCGGTGTGGGGAGGGGGGCATGTATATGATGAGGTTGACAGGGGTATTTATAGAGCTGGCTGATAATAAGTGCTTCTCCTTCCTCACCAACAATGACACCACAATCTTTGCCAAAGCCAGACTGGGCTTGAATGCAGTTCCCTGAGTCAAGCTTTGAACAAATGAGCAGTGCAGTTGCCCAGTCCCTGTGAGGCCCAGCAGGGCTCGTCTTTCCAGAGCAGAGGTAGTGAACAGAGGCCCAATGCCATAGAGACTTTGCCAAGGTCAACTGACAGGTCGGTAGCAGAGTACAGACCTGGAGTGAGACGGATCTACCTTCTTTTGCCATCACTATTTTCCCATGAGGGACCCTTGAGAAATTAAGCTGGCATGCATGTTTCTACCCCCCCCCCAAATTATTCTTAGAATCCCATCACCAGAAGGATTCCCAAATGACAACCCCAGTCACTCCGTCATAATGCACCAAAGACACCGGCACCCATGTTTTTTAGGGTCCCTTGAGTATTGAAAGGATCGCTAAAATAAAATTAAGGGCTTTGAGTCCAGTCATCCCCTAAGAGACTCAAGCTTCTGAAAGAGGTTCAAGTGCACGCATAATAACTGTCCACGGAAACAGTTACACACATGCAGAAAATTAAATTTAAATTAAATTAAATTAAATTATGCAGTTGCAAGGGGATTCCAAAAGCAACCCATATTCTCACAAACAACACTTTAAATCCCACCCCCACCCCCTTCCATCAAGCAAGAACAGAGTCCTATTGATAGCAAATCTCCTCTGGGAGAAATGCCTCCCAATTCTTCCTGGCCACATACTTGCATGCCACAGAGTCATGTAGTTTGCCTTCTGCATATGGGGGCAACATGAGGCAATGAGGCACAATGCCCTCTCTACAGATCAGACCCCCCCACTCCCAATTATGCAGCTGCCGCCACCACCACCACTCAAGTGAACCATCGTGTTTCTTTTAAAAACCTCGTACATGCCACAGGCTGCTTTGAAGGCTGAGGACCTAGACCTGGCAGCGCTCAGAAGCAGAACTGGATACTCTTTTGTCTTTTCACCCCCTTCCCACTGATCCCAATGCCAGCTTGCAGGGAGTCAGCCAACTCTCACGCCAAGCAGGGGCTGGGGGGGGTGGAAGGCAAATCTATCAGCCTAGACATATTATTTAGCATAAAAGGAGGCCCCATGGAAGGGAGAGGGCTCCCGCAGAAGGCAGCAGGGGATCCACCTGCCTAGAGACGAATGGGATCGACTCATTGTCAGGATGGCCATGCTTGCCCCCAGGTTGGCTCATGCACATGGAGAATTTGGGGGGCAGGTGGGGAACAGATAATCCCAGAGTTCAGACAGTTTGCTTTGTGTTTCCCCCAGCCCAGAGTTATCCTGGGACAACTCGTTCTCCCCTCCTTGCCCCACAAAAGTTATTGTGCTATTCTTGGAGCCTCAGTGCCAGCCACGGCTGGGCACATTGTAGGAGGCTGGAATAAGCTTGGCCAGATCACTTGGCTCCTTCATTTCCATCCAAGGTCTCTGCAATCCTCCTGACTTCTCCAGGCCTTTCTCCTTCAAACCGTGCACCTGCTTTTCTGTCTCAAACTGGCTTTGCCTCTTTTCCTGTGTTTCCCTCCTTATAGGCACTTGCCCCGGCTTGTGTCTGCTGGTTTTTCCCAGCTAGCTCCCTAGAACCAATATAGCCTCTATTTCAAATTGCTACTAGTGGTCCTAGGGAGGGACCGAGTGCCCAAACTGCGATTCAAAACCCACTAATTATTTGCAATTTATTTTATTTATTTATTATTCTAACTATATGTTGCTATACTGATCTGAAATGTTTTATGTGTAAGTATTTAAGATGCAATCTTTCCCTTTTGTTTCCCTTTTATCTCTTGGATGTAGTTATTTTGTCTTCTATTTTGTTGCAAACCACCCAGAGTGGCCTTCCTTGCTAGAAGACTGGTATAAAAACCCCTGAATAAACAAATAATAAGTAACAGCAAATTACTTTCCAGAGTTACTTGAACAGCACACTTCTTTTCTACTGCAATTTATTTTTAGCCTGATTTTATTGTTTAGGTTTCTATTTTTTTAACCCTGTAAACCACCCAATGTGGCCTTTGTTGCCGGCTGGTGCGGTATACAAGTTGAATAAATAAATAATAAATAAAGTGCCAATAGCTCAATTGAACCTGAATACAGGTGGCTGTGAATGGGGCGATGTTGGGTGCCCACAGAAAGGGCTCCGAGTGCCACCTTTGGCACCCATGCCACAGGTTCGCCAACACTGTCCTAGGGGGCCCATTCTTAATTGTGGTTCATGGGGGTTCTCGTGGCTCTGATGGATCCCTATCACCAGTTATATGTGATTCAGTGCCATGGCTCTGTATGTCAGTCCAGAAGAATAGCCATGCCATGCACAGCTCGCCCAGGAGTGGCTGTGCTAGTCTCTTGCAGCAAAAACAACAGAAGGAAATATGTGGCACCTTGACTATGAACCCATTTCATGTAGCACCAGCTTTTGTGGTCTCTAGCCCATTTCGTTAGGTGCACAGTGTGTAATCCAGAAGAACGCCGTGGTTGTTATTCTCAACCCTTTCTGCATTTAATTTCCTTCTGATCTCCAGCCTCTAGTTTCCCTCCCCAACCCCACTTGCACTCACATATCCCTGAAATCCTGGTAATTTGTGCTCCGAATGCAGTCTACTATTATCCACAAACACTCATGCGATAATACATCTGTAACTGTGCCGAGGCATCGCTGAATTATTTATTCCTTATACAGTCACTTAATGAACTAAAATCCACACTTAATTCACAATCACATTCTGAAGTGGCCACCTATTTGCCTCTTTCAAATTGCCCTGATCATTTAGCAGTTTGGTTAATAGGTATTAAGGAGCAAGCTATGTGCATTGATCTTATGAGTTTCTGAGGTTAATAGGCGAAGGGGATCGGTCCTTTTGTACGTGGCCAAAGGTAGATTAGCTTGGCGGTTTCGGGGTGGACTAAGAGTGTCATAAGGCAGTGGTTGAAGAGGGAAGATGCCTGTGAGCTGTGTATGTGGAAGCACATAGGAAGTCAGGCACTGTAGGGGAAGTGGAAAAAATCTAGATCTTACAGTCCAATTGGAATATTACTGGAATGTTTCTTGATTGAGACACATTTGTTCTGCCTAACTGCCAGTAGTCAGAGGTAACAGGGCATCTGTAGCCAAGTGAAGTCACAGACCATCCTTCCCTTCCCTTCCCTAATAAGTTAACCATGAGTTAGGTAAGAAGAAACCATGTCCAACACAGGCAGGAGGGAGGCAGGAGGAAAGAAATAGGGTTGCCAGATGCAAATCTCCAAGAACTGAAACGAACCAGACAAAGGACTCCCCAGAAACAGATGAAGTTTGTATTCTGCAGAGGTGTAACATCCTGGCATAAAAGAGGCCGAGCGGCCTGTTCATGGCATCGGATTTGTACTGAATCTTCATCTGTACAGAAGGAGCATAAAACCTTTAATAAACACCAAGACATTGAAAAATAAGTGACATCTGGTGGCATTAACAGCAATGCTTTGCAGCCAGTTTCTTGCTATAATCCAGCCTGATCCAAAGGATCACCCTCCATATGTCTTGGACTACAGTTCCCACCATCCCAGTCATTGGACTGTGATGGCTGGGTCTGATAGGAGTTATAATCTACTAAATATGAAGTGTTATCCCATTGTAGACAGCCACCGTCCCACGGTCAGGGAGCCAATCATTATCACCCAGGCAAAACTGTCATCACAGAATTATTGTGAGGATAAAAATGGAGGAGGAGGAGGCAGAGGGTTCCATATGCACTGACTTTGTGCTCCTTGGAGGAAAAGGAGATGTACATACAATAAATAAATAAATAAATAAATAAATAAATAAATAAATAAATAAATAAATAAATAAAGGGTCCTGCACAATTTTTTCACTGCCCTGACAGGCAGGATTAACATCGTACTAAAGCAGTGGTTCCCAAAGTGGGGATCAGGACCCCTTTGGGGGTTGGATGACCATTTCACAGGGGTTGCCATGAGGCAGTGAAGAAAAAGGCAAAACAGCTTGGGTCTGGGGGAGGAGGGGGAGGAAAGGGGGGACAAGAGTGAGTTACAGCTTGATGGGTTGGAGGGGATGTCAGTCAATGGCACCGGAGGTTGCAATTGGCTGAGGGTGCCTGTAGAGCAGGCCTGCCCAAAGTCTGGCCCAGGGGCCAAATCCTGCCCGTCAAGCCATTCTGAGTGGCCCGTGGCTGGCTGGCCTGCCCCTCCCTCCCCCTCCTTCACCCCATTTTAAAAAAAAAATCTTCCGCCAACACTGACACCGTGGGGAAGCTTGTGGGCTGCTGCCACCAGCACCGCCGGCAACCATGTGAGGCTGGGAGCGCACACGGGGGTGGCGCGTGGGCGGGCCACCACCACCGGCAACACCGGGAACCTTGTGAAGCTTGAGAACACTGGCACCGCTGGGAATCTTGGGCGGCTGGGCAGACGGGCGGTCTGCCGCCACCGGCACTGCAGGGGAATATGTGGGGGTGGGCAGGCCAGCGGGCCTCTGCCACGGCCAAGGAGCTTTGGGGTGGGCTGGCGGGCGAGCAGTCGCCACCACTGGGGAGCTTGGGGGCGTGCAAGGTCACACAGATCGCCTCTTCCAAGGGGCGACCTGTGCTTCCTTTGGTCCCCACCTTCCTTCTTTCCTCCCTCCCTCCCTTCCTTGTTCCCCACTTTCATTCCTTCCTCTCTTGGTTCCCACCTTCCTCCCCCCCTCCCTTGGTTCCCACCTTCCTTCCTTCCTGTGGGTGGGGTTGCAGGGGGTCAGTGGGTAGGGCTTGCAGTGGGGTGGCAGGGTCGGGTAGCAACCGGCCCCTGACACATTCTCAGCCACCAAATCTGGGTGGGATGGGGGGTAGAGGTAATGTTCCGAGGGCCAGGCACCCACACTCCTAAGTTCTTATCACTGATGTTATAAGTGGTTCCTATCTCTCATGGAATCATTATGGTAGTACAGTGGACCCTCGTATAACAAACGGTTTGTATAACATAAAATCTGTACAACATAACAGAATGTCAATGGGGCAAATCCACACAACATAAAAAGGGTCGTGATTAGGGATTACTGTTTTCAATGCATTCCTATGGGAAATTTGTATAAAGGAAAATTTGCTTAACATAATTTCATTTGGAAACGAATTAATTCCTTTATACAAGGTACCACTGTATTTAGAAGCCATCAACGAAGTCTGTGTGTGCCAAAGATCTATCAGTATAAGTGTGCAGCAATCCCTACAGTTATTTATTCTAGAGATTCTAACAACACGGCTAGGAAGTAGGAAACACTGGAGGGAAGCTGTGGAGCTGGGCAGGGAAGGAAGGCTCAAGGAACCTTGGTTTCAGCACACAGGCTACCCCCTCCACAGTTCTCTGTGCCTCCACTGCAACAGCCTCAGTGAACTGAATGGACACGGGCCAGTGCAACGCTTGCATTCTACGTGCAGTAGCATTTGCAGATATGGCACCAGATTTTTTTTCCCCTTCTCCCTGCCATAGGGACAAAAAGACAATCCACAGATGTCCCAGTTTCAGCCAAGAGCATTCCTGGCCGCATTGTTTGTCAGGTGCCATCAAGTGACATTCAATTTAGAGTGACTTTTAATAGGGTCTTCATGGTATGTGAGGTATTTATGACATAGGTTTATCAGCGCCACCCCTTACCCACCTTTTTGTCTTTGTCAGTTTCTGTTGCTAAGCACAAATTGGAATCCAGGCCTCCTGGATCCTGATGTGTCATTCCATCCACTACATCGCATGTGGAAGCCTTTAGAAACTTGAGTTACAGTGCTGTTTTAGAAGAGGTAGCCATGTAAGTCTGTGCTGGCATTTCAGGCAAAAACAAAAGAAAAATAAAGAAGACCAAAAAAGGCAGCACCTTAAAGGCTAACAATATTTTAGTGTGAGCTTTCATGAGCGAGTCCATTTCTTCTGAGGTCTGAGGAAGTGGACCTGTCCATGAAAGCTCCCACTAAAATAGAGCTGTGTGAGTCTTCTTTTGCTTTCGTTATGATGATGCCAGGTAATTGCCAATGCTTGTCCTTTATTCCTCTTTGTGCTTCTCCCCTCCAAGGATGTTTAGAAATGGTACATGAAAGCTTATGTTAAACATTTTTTTAAAAGTCCTTAAGATGCCACAAGACTTAATTGTGATTTCTTGTGTAGGAAGGTGCAGAGGCAATTGCGTGAGAAATGTCTCGTTTCCTTTGCGTTTCTCCTGTAGCTTTCTGGTCAAGAAGGTAGTAAAGTGCCCAAACACAAAAGGGTGTTTGTGGCTGTTTATTTTTTTAAATAGGACTTTGCAGCGGGGGATGAGCTCCCATGTTTTGGGACCATTAACTCAGTCCTTTCTTCCTGCCAACAGAAAAGCAATTTGGGTGAGCGACCCGTATGCACCCCTTCTGTCGCCTCTTTAAAACGCAGACAGGAGGGAGAGAATTGGCCACTCTTCTGTCTGACTGAGAATGGAGTGTGACCATTCCTGTTTAACAAGGGCACCAGAGGAGGAGGAGGAGAGGAAGCCAAGCCTGGCCTTGCTTTAAGAGTGCTTTCCCGGGCTGGGAGAGAACAAAGAATGTAAGGGCCATTCACAAAATGTCATCACCACCATCACCCTAGATTTATCACCATTATGAACATGGGTCTCCGTCGCTTTTCCATCCGTCCTCACCAGGCTGCTTAACATTGCGGCGGCCGCCCTGTTGTTTGGGGAACCGCAGGGAGGAAAGCGGGGTACCTTAAGTTCAAGGGTCCCTTCCTTCCCACTCCCACCCACACCCCCTCCCCTTCAAAGCGTCACACCGAGAAGCGTTGCTTTCCCGGTCTCCAGCTAATCGGCCTCTTTTGATTCTGGACTAATTGACCCAGAGCCTTCCTGGCCCTCCTCAACAGGTATCGCAAACGCCCTTCCTTGCTGGGATCCCAGTTTGGAACCGGGCGGAAGGGGAGCCCACCTTGCGCCATTCTTCAGACGCTGGGATTATAGAGTGGCTATTAAATGCTGCAGGCTTGGGGGTGTCGGTATGGAAAGGCTCCTGTTCTGTAAGCAGCCTCCTAAAGGAAGCGGGGGGGGGGGTTCAGCGCAACAGCGAAAAAGCGGCGGCGGCGGCGCTCCTTTCCTGGGTAACGTGGCTAGACGGCATCCAAAGCGATGCTTGGACTGGGCGGAGGATGGGGGGGGGACGGGGGGACGGACGTTTTGTTAAAAGAAGAAAGAAGTGTTGATAAATCAGAGGAGCTATGAGGAGAAGCCCGCGAATAGCTTGAGGAGCTGGCAGCCCTGCTTTACCAAAACAGTTCGATCTGTTCCGTCTCTCCCAGAGAAGGGGAAAGGGTGACTTGATCACAATCTCTAAGTGCCTACATGGTACGAAAAGAGATTTCTGACGGCAGCCGACGCTTTAATGCAGCAGACAAAGGCAGGAGGAGAGCCCCCGGCTGAAAGCTGAAGGCAGACAAATTCAGACAAGAAATTAGGTGCAGATAAGCTGCACCCTCTTAGCACGGATAAGAGAAAGAGAGGGAGGGAGGGAGGGGGAGAGAGAGAGAGAGAGAAGGGGAAGGAGGGGAGGAGAGGGGCAGAGAGCATCACACCACACTCTACTCACAAGAATTGAACCCACATTACTGGATGCTTCCTTGCTATTAGTGGGATCCACACTGTCTGCTCTTGACAACCTCTGGTGTGTGTGTGGTACTTCTATGCTTGGCACTTGCTAGTGCCACTGTGTCTTGTGTGTTTTCTTCTGCCAGCTGGAGCCTGCCCCATAAATTGTCTTCTCCACTGAGGTACCTCCAGACCCTTCTGGCCACAGGACTACAGCAATGCTTTACCATTGGGAGGGTGATGCATAAGATGCCCTAAGACTGGCGTTTGCTCAATCATGTGACCTTATAATCAAACCGGAGCTTTCATGCGCCCTCTCCTCCAGATTGCCATGACCACTCAAGGCAGGTCTCCAGAACCAAGGAACTTTCCATTGATTCGAGTTGGGTATAAAGCTATGCAGGGCTTGATTCAATCCCAGGCTGTGCCCAGGATGGTCTTGTTCCTAAGTCCTTCCAAAAGGGTCTTTGGGTTTATACCACTTCATTCTGGGGGGGGGAGGTGCCCATTGGGACTGGTAGGGCAAGAGTGGCCATTGGGAAGGAAGCTGGAGTCATAAGAAGGCAGAGCCTCTGCCAGCTATTTTTGGTTCTCACTTCCACTGACTTAGCAGTGCAGCTGCTGGATTGTTCAAGTTGTTGAGGCAGAATCTGGGCCTTCAGTTCCTCACTGTTCCTCCTTGACAGGGGCTGGATCAATGATCCATTGAGTCCCTTACGGCTCTGTAGTTCTAAGATTAATATTATTGTTGTGACTCTTTTAACACTGAACACCTAGCTGCGCTGAAAAAATATTCTCCCATATTTTAGGCCTTCCCTGCCTCATGGTGTGCTCAGATCGTGTGGACAACTGGCAGCTGGTGAACATTTTCATATTGAAAGCAAATATTAAGGACTGATATCACTTGTGACCTAAACTGCACAAAAGATAGCTGTTTTACAAAACACACACACACATACACACAGTGAGGCATTATACCATTGCGGGGGGGGATTTTTTTTTTGTCACATTAATTCTACCTCCAGCTCTTTGATCCTGTCTGAGCTGAGCATCAGTTAATTATTCCACCACACATTCAGAAATATTAGGTACAGTAGTGTGGACCCCTGGAAGCAAACCCACTTCTGTGCAATTGAGAAGGACAGAACTGTGCTGGAATAGCACACATACCCTCCATTCCAACAAATCTCTGTGTACGCAAGAGGTGATGGGCATGAGAACAAGCAAAAGAAAAGTGCTAACCAGCTGGACAGTGCCATTTCTGGGAAGCTTCTGGGAAAGAGACAAACAGAGCTGTTGGTTGTTCAGTGTTCTCCAGAGGTCTACTGCCTCTTCTCTGTTTGTTAACAAATTAGGAAGAAGACTACTCTAGAATTGTCTCTGATATAAAAACTGGGTGAAGTGAGCAACAAGTAAAGTGGTTACATTTCAATAATAATAATAGTAATAATGGAAATGATGAGATGTGTCTAAAAAGTAACATTTCAACTTACAGTGGACCCTTGTATAACCAACAGCTGTATAACATAAAATTTGTACAACATAAAAATTCCGGAGATAGGGGAAATTTGCTTAACATAATCGCCTATGGGGAAAATCCATACAACATAAAAATGGGATTACTGCATTTTCAATGCATTCCTATGGGAATTTGTATAAAGGAAAATTTGCTTAACATAATTTCATTTGGAATGAATTAATTCCTTTATACAAGGTACCACTTGTACCTTAAAAAGCACTTTAAAGGGTGTTTTAAATGGAATTTTTCAACTTTTTATTCTTTAATCAATTCCAAGTCACCTGTCCCTATAAAATGAAAAGGTATCAAGCAATGATGATGATGATGATGATGATGATGATTTACAAAAGCCACGTAGAAAAATTGATTATAAACCCACTTTCTCAGCTCAGTCCTGATGACATGCAGTTTTCTTCCTCACAGAGGAAGAAATTTGGTAATGGTGCAGTGTTAAATATTTGGGGTGCGTGCCTTCGTGTGTCACAGACACATATACCCCCATCCCCCATTATGGAGTGCTCTCAGGGAAAGGAGTTACCATGTGATAATTCTGAACATGTAGTTCAACTCTGAATTCTTTCCATCTTTCTAGCCTTAGATCGATCTGACTGCCCGAGGGCCCTTTCAAGTGCTAATCCTGTCTGAGTCTTGGATTTTCCTTCATTTGTCCCTGCATTACAAGACCAGTCCTGAGGGGAATGTGCTTTGCATAATGGAAGGGGAGAGGGCGTCAAAAGTGGCAAATATTCTAAAACCTCCTTGGGGTGGCCTAAGAGCTTAGTGCAGTGCCAATTCATCCTAATGAAGGGACAATGGGCCTGGCAAGTAGAGCCCCCAGAACATGTTGGGCTTCCAAGGGGGATTTTCATACTCAGAATTTCCCATCGGACACTGGTGTCCTATGTCAGGAACAGCAAGCTGAGCAAGGCAAGTTATATGTGTTCTGGGTGGGTGTGAGTGTGAGTGTGTTGTGAAATGAATCTGCATGGATTATGTGCTTCAAAGTTTGTAGCTGCTTGTCTGTATCTCTGAAGAGAACTAGGGTCAGTAGGTGAGCTGTGCACACCTACTGTGCACACTTAATTTCTGTTTTGTGTCCGATCTTTTGTGGGGCTGCCCTTGAAACCAGTTTGGAAACTCCAGGTAGTATAAAACGCGATAGCCAAAGTACATATATTTTATTGACTTGGATCAGCTGAACTGGCTTCCAATTTGTTTCTGAGCAGAATTCAAGGTATTGATTCTTACTCATAAAATCCGAAAGGAGTGACAGTATCTGAAAAATGATCTCTTCTCACATGATTCTGCTGATCATTTGCAGTTATCACCAGAGGCCTGGATATATCTGTCCCACCACCTAGATTGCTGAGGTCTGCTGGCACTTCAAGACTGCATCATTTCTATAGCAGCAGTTTTGAAGCTCCCCTACTCATGGGGTAGGATTAGTGCATTTATTGCACATTCTTTCTCATGCCTTGTGTATTTTTGCTTTCAGTACCAGGAGGCAAAGGGGCAAATCATATATGTTAAATACTGTAACTGAATAGTAATACATGGCAGTCCAGACTCCCCATGTTCTTTCATCTAAGGGACAGAGGAAAGATGTTCACAGATGTTCGCTGGACCAAGGAGTTCGAGAGAAAGCTTTTTATTTTCATTATAACCTACCTTTTCTCCAAAGAACTTCATACTGTGTGCACAGCTCTCCCCACCATCACCTGCATGTTTAGGCTTACAACATCTGTATAAGGTAGGTCAGGTTGGGAGATGGTGATTGGACAAAGGCTAATGAATTATACAGCTGTGTGAACATATCCAAATCCTGGACTGACACTCTATTTTTCACACATGGCCCTTCCTTTGTGTGTTCACACAGGGAAAGCATTTTGTGTTTGTGAAGAGAGGGATGAGGGAAATAATCAGGGAGAGCATGTGTAGAAGGTCAGCAGAGGGGACCACAAAGACAAGACTCTTCCTGTCTGTAACTATGTATTTAGCAGCTCACCAGAGAAAAGTTTCAGCCAAGTGTTCCACAAGCAGGAATAAGGGGACTAAAGTAACCTGTCATTACTCTTTGCTCGCCCTTTACTTTTCCCCAAACAATATTAACAGTTATTCTTGTGCTGCTTGTGCCTGTATATCTGGCTATTGTTTAAACAGTTGGGAGAGTGAAAAAGAGCCACAGAAATGAATACAGTATATTCAAACCGAGCAGACATTCCACTTAAGGTGCAGCAGAGATAAATGCAAACACATCCCTGGTGTGAAAATGACCTCAGAAGAAGGTCATCAGCTTTTGTTGTATCCCTGAATGCTGGGTCTTTGGCTGGTCATTGCAAGCTGACCTGTCCCAGCCACACATAATAGATTTACACATAGCTGTAGCTGCTTTATTTTTTATTTTCCCCCCTTCACCATTATTCCCCCTAACAAAAACCGTAAAGTAATCTGGAAACTGGAAGAGACTATGGAAATGAGAATAGATGAAGAAAATACTGTATGTACAAGAACCTTACCGTCAGCATTTCCGAGCTCACACCTCTGACTACTGCATAATTTCCCCCCACCCCATGCCCACCTGGATGAGTTTTCTCCTTGAGGCCAGAAGATATGGGAACGGGAAGGGAGGAAATGGGTGAAGAGTGTGCAGACAATCCTTTTGGAAGAGTTAGCTGTGTTAGTCTGTGCAAGAATTCCAGGCAAAATTCAAAGAAACAAAGCGAAACAAAACAAAAGACACCTTAAAAACTAATTATTATATTTTAATGTAAGCTTTCGTGGATCAAGTCCACTTCTTCAGACATATAGCAGCAGAATGAGATGTGGCCTGTGCGATGCAATGAGTGGAAGCTGGAAGAAATCTCAATTGGGATGAGTTGAAGGGTGCTATTATCATTTATTTATTTATTTATTTATTTATTTATTTATTTATTTATTTATTTAATGCAACTTATATGCCGCCCACTACCCAAAGGTCTCTGGGTATAATATATAAAATGTGAGATGGAATATAATCATTCCATCTCACATTGCCCTCCCACCTCTGGCTCATACAGGAAAACATGTGTGGTGTCAAATATAATTTGTTTCCAGGAATGAACAGAGTTATAAACAAAGAGAGAAGAGTGAAGAGCTTTCTGCAATGTACATTCTCTGTAATATGGGGGCAAAGCCAAGGTCCCCTGCTCAGGGGTAGCTGGATTGGGAGGGAATCTCTGGGACCTGTCTCTGAGCATGGCACCTCCACCCTGCCGGCTTCCTGAAGACACCCCCCCCCCCCGTCTCCTCCTTCTCTCCCTCACTCTGCAGCCAGAGGGACCAGAGCTCAGGGTGACCTTGAGGCTCCAGCAGGAAAGTTATTGAATCCAAGCGTTTGATCCTCAGCTGCAATTAAGAAGAGGCAGAGAATTTGCTTGGCCTCCTGGAGGCGCGTTAACACTCCCTGCTGGAGCAGTGACTGTAATGTTTCCCTGGGAGAAAAGAGGAGAGAGGGAAGGCTGCATGGTGTGAAAAGGGGCCTATCAGCAGCAGAGGCCTTCTTGCCTCTGTGTTCATCCTGCAGGCCAGGCCAGGGCCCTCATGTGAGAGGAAAGGGTGTCCTGGACTGGGACTTAAAGGTTCAGAGGATCTTGGCTTAGGCTGCTGCCCCCATCTGTTGTTGTTGTGTCATTACAGTCATGACCGACTTCCTGACCCCATGTCCAAGGTTTTTTTGTTGGCAGGAATACTGGAGAGGCCTGCCAGCTCCTACTCCAGGTGGCCCCCATTACCATGGGGCAAAACTTGAGGGGAAACAGGAAATGATATCCACAGCTGATAAAAGTGAGTGTGGTAACAGGGGAGGGGAGGTTGTGTGTTACTAATTTGCAAAAAGGTACAGGTAAAGATTCCCTCCGCACTTGCGTGCTTGTCCTGTCCGACTCTAGGGGTGGTGCTCATCTCCGTTTCCAAGCCAAAGAGCCAGTGTTGTGCAAATCCGTGGTCATGTGGCTGGCATGGCTGAAGGCATTTCTATGCACAGAACACTGTTTACCTTCCCGCTTTCTACGCCGGTACCCGTTTACTACGTGTATTCACATGCTTTCAAACTGCTAAGTTGGCAGGAGCTGGGTTTAATAGCAGGAGCTCACTCTGCTGAGTGGCACCCGGGATTCAAATCGCTGAGCTGCCAACTTTGCAGCTGACAGTTTCAATGCTCCAGCCCACTGAGCCACCGCACCCCAACTAATTTGTACCAAGCCTCAAATATTTTGGCCACGAGGTGTGCTAATGCCCCTCCGTCCCAACAGGGAAGTCATTGTGGTCTTCTCTTCCAGAAATCCTGATTTCTGTTGCTTTGGCTGATTCTAGGCCCCTCCTGCCCTCCCCTCTCTTTCTACCTCATGGCACCCCACCACCCACCCACCCTACGGTTTCAACTCTTGAGTGCCACCTTGCTGTCATTCCTCCTCTGCCGAGGCCCCTAAATCTGGGACAGGTGGAAGTGGCTCTGGCAAGCGGTTGCCGAGGTGAATGGTTGCTACGGCAGCACGGCTGATGCCTGACGACCAGGAAGCATCTGGCATTAATCAGGGCAATAAGTGGGTCTCTCAAGGCAGGATGCATGGTGCCGATCAGCAATTAGCCCGGGCAGCCTCCCTGTTAGGAGCCATTGTGGTAACAAGGGGGAAAGCATGAGAGAGGCCAGAGGAAGGAATACCCCTCATTCCCCTCCCTGCCACCCCCCCACCCCCCAGCCTGCCATTAAATGCCTCCGTGTGTGAGGGAGCTTTTCACACAGAAGCTCACAGAGCGTTGAAGCCCAGCTGCCTATCCCCCAATTAGCCCGGTGCCCTTTCCACTCTGAGCTGCTGTTGCCGACGCTGGTTGCAGCCTGGCCTTTTAAGGAGACCCTTTAATGTATTCATTGACAATCGGGGAGCTGGGTTAAATTCTCACTGTCAGAGCAGGAACGCGGGCTTGAGATCACCGTTGACCTAGACATGCTTGTGCCCCTTCACCAGCAAAAGGGGAGCTGTCAGCTGATGCACAAAGTTGACAGTGGCAGATGAGGGCTTCTCAATTCTTGGCATGGTGTCCGCCCATGGAGTGATTAGAGTATTGGACTAGGACTTGGGAGATCCAGTTTTTAGTCTTCATGGCGACAGGAAAGTTACAAGGTAACTTGACATCAGTCTCTTCCCTCTCAAATTCCTTCTTGGGGCTGTTCTAAGAATTAAAGTGGGGGGGAGAAACTGTAATTGAGTATCTCCACCTTCCTCAAGTTATCTTTCCAGATGTGTAGGGCTATAACTCCCATTATTCCAATCCACAATGCTCAGAGTGATGCAAATTGTATTCCAAAACATTTAGCAAGGCTCGGGTTGGGGTAGATTTCGCCATCAATTGAACACTTTTGTCTTGTGTAAGTGGCAGTGCGGCTACCATCATTCTTAAACAAGAGAGCCTATGGTGGGGGATCATGGGAGGTGTAAATACCTGGAAGTCCACAGTTGCTCAGCTTTGCCCTGTCTCTGATAACTTCACAATGCCATTTCACTCTTACCCTTCTGCAATCTCTATCTTAGAAGTCAAGTTCTAGAAGAAACAGCCTCAGCCTCAACATTTTGAGGGATAAGCATCATAGGCTGCCTGATGGCTGTCTTTTAACTTTGGTTTTCCTTTTCAACAAGCCATTGCTGGTCTTGGTGTTCAGAAAGCAGAGCCAATACTGTTTAGAGAATGGGGAAAACACATGGGAAATGGGGCTGCCCATACCCCTGGAACTGAGAGGGTATGGGACATGGTACAGGACTGCCAGAAAGGGATGGGACGTTATCACGTCTCATGACTCCCAGGGGCACATATGGCTCCATTTTCAACATGTGTGGCAGTAACCATATTTGTTGCTCCATGGAAGACCCTATTTACTTTTACAAGAAGACAGGCAGGCAGGCAGGCACAGGGACAGCACAGCTGTCATATCAAATTGTAATTGTGGGTACATTCATAGTTCTTTTTCTTTGTCAGATTTTTTTTGTAGGATTCTTTGAGACAAAACAAAGTAAATGAATGCATAAGTAGAATGGAATGGATGTACAATGGTTCCTTGTATAAAGGAATTATTTTGTTTCAAATGAAATTCTGTTAAGCAAATTTTCCTTTGTACAAATTTCCCATAGGAATGCACTGAAAACGGATTAATCCCTAATTGCGCCCGGTTTTCTGTTGTACGGATTCGCCCCATAGGCAATGCTGTTAAGCTATTTCCCCCTATCTCTGGAAATTTTTTCCTTTAAGCGGATTTTCTGTTAAACAAACCGTTTGTTATACAAGGGTCCACTGTAAATGGAAACATGTAAAGTGACACACACACACACACACACACACACACACACACACACACACAGAGGGTTTGGCTGATCTGCCCCTCCCTGCTATAGAGACTGCAGGTGAGGTGCAGTAGGGGCTCACATTAAATTCCACTTTTAAAAGGGAGATACCTGCACATAAAGCTATCAGCATATCAAGGAGATTCTTGTCTGGAGTGGATCCACTGCCACTGGTAGGTAACTCAGCTGGAACAGGCTGTATTATGTAGGGCTTGATATTTGTCGACTCCTCCATGACTGACTTCTCCGGCCAACAGCTTGGGATGTGCCTTTGGCTTTAGAATCAGTGGATCGTGGAAAGAAGATTGTCACCACCTCTCTGCTCAGTGATGATCAGAGCATGGGAAAGTTGCTGGTTTTGGCCTGCATCTCCCAGAACCCCTCAGTCAGTGTGGCTGGTCCAAAAACATAACCTTTATAAGCACTGATAACAACGGGGATGCCCTCCTTTAGATGGCCTCTCAGGGATAGCATCTTAATATGGTAAGGTGTAGGATCTGATTATGCCAAAGCATACATTTTGCAGACTGCTTAGCAGGACCTTAGTTTTAGGTTCTGGGTGGTCTCTGCAGTCCAGCCTCAGCCCTGGGGATATGCTTGTTGGCTAGACGGGTGGCAGCACGGATCTTTCCAGCCTCTCTCACGCTTTGCTAATTGCATGTAATGGGAGAAGTGTTATCAGCTGAAATACTTAATTAGCTAAATTCCATTGTGATGCAAAACCCGCCACTGACAAATTCATTTATAACAATCAGTGACTTAATCAGCACTTGGCCCTACCGTTTATTGCGCGTGCACCGTGAGACTGGGAACTGGGAACCAACTTCTGCTTCACACAAGCACAACACAGCTTGGCTTCCCCAACCTTGTCTCTGGCAACAGGGGGTACCAGGAGAGAAGCATTGGCTGAGCTTTGGTCTGCTCTATGGCAAAGGGACAGAGACTAGCATGTAAAGAAAACGTGGAGAAGTCCCGGAGTTTCGCAAAGTGACTTTCCTGGGGGTTCTGTGTGCTTTAATCTAAAAAATAACTTTTCTGCACTCTGCCACTGCTTTCAGCTGCCTGGAGACTGGAACAGGGTTGCAGCCTTACAAAGGACTCCATGTCTAAAAAGAGACAAGCCGAGGGGGACAAGGTGCTGGGGTGTGTCGAAGAAGGAGATGGTGCAGAGTCAAACCCAGCCTGTGCCAACTGGGTTGAATAATGGAGTTCATAATGGAATTCAAAATTAACCAGAACATATTCTCTGCCAGAGCTCTGCCCCAAGCTACAGTGTCACTGTTGCTTCCTGTAAAGTAAGAACATAAGAACATAAGAAGAGTCATGCTGGATCAGGCCAAAAGCCGATCTAGTCCAGCTTCCTGTATCTCACAGTGGCCCCACCAAATGCGTCTGAGAACGCATGAGACTAGAGATCTGTCTCCTGATACTACTCCCCTGCATCTGGCCCTTGAGGTACCCCGGTTTTAAGCCTGGAGATTACACATCTCCATCATGGCTTGTAACCTGTGATGGACTTTTCCTCCAGATGCCATCACCACATCTTCTGGCAGGGAATTCCACAGACTAACAACATGCTGGGTAAACAAAAATTCTTTTGTCTGTTCTCACTCTCCCAACCTTCAATTTGAGTGGATATCCCCTAATTGTGGTGTTTTGGGAGAGAGAGAACAGCATCCCTCTATCCACTTTACTCATGCCCTGCATTATTTTACGTCTCACTCATATCCCACTTCAGATGCCTTTTTTCCAGACTAAAGAGCCCCAAATGTTTTAGCCTTTCTTCATAAGGGAGGTGCCCCAGCCCAGTAATCATTTTAGTTGCTCTCATCTGCACCTTTTCCAGTTCCACTATGTCTTTTTTGAGATGCAGTGACCAGAACTGTACGCAATACTGCAGGTGCGGCCTTATTATTGTTTTGTATAATGGCATTATAATATTGGCTGTTTTGTTTTCAATCTCCTTTTTGATGATCCCTAGTATGGAATTGACCTTCTTTACCACTGCCACACACTGGGTAGACACCTTCATTGAACTGTCCACCAGCACACCAATATCTCTTTCCTGATCCATCACGGATAGCTCAGAGCCCATGAGTTGATAGATGAAGTTTTGATAATAATAATAATAATAAGTAATAATCACCACACCTTCTTGAGCATGTATGGAATGCCTCTTCCTCACCAGTACGTAACCACCACCACCCATGAAACAGAATGGTTTCCTCCCTGACATCTCTCTCTTTAAAAAAAACAAAGCATCTGCTGTTATCTAGTTCTGTCCTGGGCAGGGCAGGCTCACTCTTGACAGGCAACTCATGGGAAACTATAGTTTGAAAACAGCACATCTTGTCCTGTCAGTGAGGTTTCGGAATCACAACTGACAAGACAATGAAGTCTGGCCCAATCCATACATGACCTCTGCTGTAGAAGTGAGGCAGCTAAACCACTTAATGGTGGTTAGCTCCCAGTACACATTATTCTTATGCAAATGTACCAGTCAGCTGGGTTGCCCAGGGCACACAGGTATTTCACATTCTTACACAGGGTTGCAAAGAGGAACATGGTGCCTGGTGCTTTTCTGTATTATTGATGTCTTGTGGGGAGCAATGATAAGGAAGCAGCTTTGTGGTGACAATCACACCCCTGGAAGTAGTATGCAAATTAGGCATTGATGTAAACCAAGATGTCAGCGGTTGGCTTCCTTGGGCAATTCAGACGCTGCTGTTCGTTTTTTGGAGCTGATTGGTGTTGGATTCCGGGGATTACTCTGCACTGGCAGAAGACTGAATTGAGTGAGAGCAAGCAGCTTTCAGTAAAATTCTTCATGGCTGACATGTCCCCCCACCCCTTTGCTGCTCCTGGCTGCAGACTGGCTGGAGGGCAGGATTCCAAGATTGCCAGCCAAGGACCTCCTGGCAGCTGCTTGGAACAGCCCAGGTGTGATAGATACATGAGCATGGGGCTGACACCCAGTCAATGGCTTACGCAGCAGGTAGAGCAGCCTACCCTGTCCTGGCATCCCCCACATGGCTTGGCTAAAATTCCCATGATCCCATACCAGTCAAATGAATCCTGTTGCCTGTATTTCCTTCTCCCTTTTTAAAAATGAAGACCTTCCTTCATTTGTCATGTTCTCTCATGCTCCCACTTCCCCAAGCAACAGGAAGTTTCTGCACAGCTTAGTAAGTAAGGCAGGCATGTCCAAACTTTGGCCCTCCAGACATTTTGGACCACAACTACAAGAATTCTAAGCCTGTATTTCCAATGGCAAAGGACTGTGGGAGTTGTGGTCCAAAACATCTGGAGGGCTGAAGTTTGGACATGCCTGAAGTAAGGGGTTTACTATTGCAGGATCTGGAGGTCACCACGTGGCAGGGGTGGGCAAAATGTGACAGAGATGCTACATGCATGTCTCCTGGAATGCCCAGTGTCAGCAAGTACCATTTGGTGTTTATTTCCCTGCTCCTGAAGGCCTCCAACAGTGGTGTGTTTCACCTTCAGAGAGATGGGGGCCATTCAACCCCTCTCCCACAAAAAATGACAACAATGGATTTCTGAGTGCCACCCCACCCCCATTTGGGGAGCATTCAGGGTCATTTTCAGAACTCATGCAGCCTGTGCGGGGCAGTTCAACCAAAAGGTAGACCGGCGAGGGATAAATCCATATAGCATCACAAAATATCAGTGTTTTGTATCTGTCGCAACTAGCAACCCATATCACAGAATGGGAAAATCCTTTGTGTTATCTGCTTTCAAATAACACTGAAAAACAGCACACACGCACACACACACACACACACACACACCGCAAATCCAGCTTATGCAGGTTTACTCAAAAGTGAAAAAGATGGGCTTATACACCTCCAAAAGGGCAGTATCTTTGTAACACAAGAGTATTGCAGCCTTGTGAGATTCCCTATTAGCAGGAGACTCAGCAGCAGTTGTTGGAGCTCATGTTGTACTAGTGTTGATTTATACCCATCCTTAAATCAAGTTAAGAGTTGATTTTAGAGTGAAATATTAGAGAGCGCAATACAGGGAGAGGAGGCAGGAAACAAACAGCACTATTCCCAAACCTTGTCTATACCCAAAAGTAGTAGCAGCACTTTAGCAGGACTTCCTCCGAGTTGCCAGCAGCCATGCTGGCTTATTCAAGCATTCTGTTCACCTAATGGCCAACCCGTTTAATGTGTGACGTTCAGGAGCAAGACATGAGTACAAAAGCACAACACCCACTCATGCTCGTCCTCAGCAATCGCTATCTAGAGGCATACTGCTTTTAGATAGACTTCTTGCCTTCCAACTCCCAAATGGTGTCTCAGAGGAACCCAACAAACGGCCGTATGCCAAGTCAGCTAATTGATTTATCTAGAGCTGATCAGCATAGATTGGTCCATTTAGTTCAGAATACAGTAATTTACAACTTGGAGGCCTTTGCGTGTTTGGGCTACGGCTTCCATCATCCCTATAACCGTTGGCCATGTTTCATGGGACTGATCATAGGTGCAGCTCAAAACATCTGAAAGAGAGAGGGACTGAATGTTTTATAGACAGTCAGTGACAGAACCTCTCCAGGGTTTTGAGGCATTGCCAGAAATTGACCTGGAATTTTCTGACTCGAAAGGCATGTGCTGTACCATTGACCTACAGCCTTTTCACAAGCTGTTCTCCAAATAATACATTTAGTCCAGTTGGTATGATTTCTCTACCTCTGCACACCTCTGCCCCCCCACTCCAAAGGCTGTTGTCCATCACAAAAGAGGCTACACTAAGATGTAGAGCAGAGATGGGAGTGTGGTGTGGGGCTTCAATGTAGTCATTAAGGCTTCTAGTGAGAATTCAAACTTTAATTTGACCAAGCACCCAGTTATTTGTTTTTTGGTGGTCCATGAAAGCTGTAAAGCTTTCTTTCAGCACCACCTCTGAATCAGTCAATTTTTCCCTGTCAGTTTTCTTCAGTGTCAAATGTTCACATCCATACATCGCAATTGGGATTCCTGGTATGGTGCAGTGGATAGAATGATGGACTAGGACTCTGGAGAACAGGGTTCAAATCCTCACTTAGCCATGCAAATTGACTTGGGGGTGTAGAATTCATAAAACCACTCCTTAAATATCTCACATTGAAAGCTCTGTTAGCGTCCCTATGGGTCAGTTTCAACTTGACGGCACATAAGAATATAAGCACTGCAGAGCCATGGCCCATCAAGTTCAGCTTCCTGTATCTCACAGTGGCCCCACCAGATGCGTCCGGGAGTGCACAAGACTAATCTGTCTCCTGATACCACTCCCCTGCATCTGATCCTTGAAGTACCCCGGTTTTAAGCCTGGAGATTACACATCTCCCTCATGGTTTGTAACCTGTGATGGACTTTTCCTCCAGGAATCTGTCCAATCCTCTTTTGAAGGCATCCAGGCCAGATGCCGTCACCACATCCTGTGGCAGGGAATTCCACAGACTAACAATGCGCTGGGTGAAAAAATATTTTCTTTTGTCTGCTCTTACTCTCCCAGCCCACAATTTGAGTGTATGTCCCCTAGTTCTGGTATTTCGGGAGAGGGAGAAGAGCTTCCCTCTATCCACTTTACTCATGCCCTGCATTATTTTGTACGTCTCAATCATATCCCCCCTCAGGCAACTTTTTTCCAGACTAAAGAGCTCCAAATGTTTTAGCCTTTCCTCATAAGTGAGGTGCTCCAGCCCAGTAATCATTTTAGTTGCTCTCTTCTGCACCTTTTCCAATTCCACTATGTCTTTCTTGAGGTGCGGTGACCAGAACTGTACACAATACTCCAGTTGCGGCCTTACTGTCGTTTTGTATAATGGCATTGTAATGTTGGCTGTTTTATTTGCAATCCCCTTTTTGATAATCCAGTATAGTAATTGGGAATACCATAGTATGGATTCATTTAGCCTTTGGCGTCATCCACACCTCCATTCACTTAAGAATCTTTTTTTTTTAGTACTTAACAAGATGCCCTTCAAAGTCTTAGTCATCTTCTGTTTTCTTGGATTGCAGTCTTTGTTTGGATTGATGATTGAAGCAAAGTACAGAAAAGCTTTAACTATTTTAATTTCTTCATTGTTAGCATAAGAGTTATGCAATTCTTCTGTAGTCATTATTGTTGTCTTATTAAAGTTCGGTTGTAATCCTGTGTGAGCACTTTCTTCTTTAACCTTCATCAGAAATTCTTTTAAGTCGTTGCTCCTTTCTGCCACCAATCTGGTGCCGTCTGCATATCTTAAAGCACTGATGTTTCTTCCACCAATCTTCAGTCTTGCCTCATTTGAATCTAATTCAGACTTTCACATGGTATATTCTCCATACAGATGGAAAAGATAGGGAGATACAATACCAACCCCTTTGCCTATGAGAGTGTCCTGCTTCTTCATATTCTGTTCCAATACAGTAGTAGCTTCTTGTCCAAGTACATATGTTAAGCACTGTGTTTCTCCCATATATTAACCACATACTTTTGGGAGTGCATGACTTTAGGGTGCTCACTAATACTCAAGGTTGGGCATACCTTCAGTTTAGGGGTGGACAATGTGTGGCCCTTTAAATGTTTTGGGACTGCACAATCCTTCGCCATTGGCTCTGGATACTCAACTTTTCTCCTTACCCGCTATTCTTCCTTCCTAGCAACATACCAGAAATGATGGTTATAGAAAGAGAATAATAGAATAGTGAAGTTGGAAGAGGCCTGTAAGGCCATCAAGTCCAAACCCCTGCTCCATGCACGAATACAAATCAATGGATATCTGCCAAATGGCTGTCCAGATTTCTCTTGAATGTCCCCACTGTTTGAGCACTCACACGTTACTATTGAGGTAATCGGTTCCTTTGCCATACTGCTCTAATAGTTAGGCATTTTTTCCTGATATTCAGCCGAAAGCTGGGTTCTCTTAACTTGAGCCCATTGCATATCTTCTACTCTGGGATGATGGAGAACAGATCCACCTTGAGTCCCTTCTGGGAGAACGGCGGCATAAAAATAAAGTTTATTATTATTATTTATTATCCTTCCCCTCCTCTGTATGACAGCCCTTGAAATCTTTGAAAAGTGGCATCATATCACCCCTCAGTCTTCTTCTCTGTAGGCTAAACGTGCCCAATTCTTTCAGTCTTTCTTCATAGGTCTTGGGTTCCAGCCCTGCAATCATCCTTGACACCTTCCTCTGAACTTGTTCTAATAACTGCTTACAGAATGATTCATGTGCTTCTTAGAAGTGAGCAAGTCCTTTGATAGTGTGATTGGTGAAACATTAAGATACTAGAGATGGAGGACCACCTATTTAGAGATGGCAGGATTGTTGCTCCCCCCCCCCCAATGATCTCATTGGCTATTGTACAGGAGTGCTGCCCAAGACACTAGCATCTCAGTTAGGACCCCTCTTGACTCAGGCTCTGCCCTGGTTCTGGAAGTATTTTGTACTGCAGAGATCAGTAGCACAGTTTTTATTTGCTCTGTAAACCCATAGTGACCTTCTGTTATTTGTGTACGAAGGACAAATCATTCTTGACATTAACACGACGGGGGATAGGTGTCAGGATCTCTGGTTATAGTTGTTTTTCTGGATATGGGCTGATGCAAATGAGGAAAAGCAAAGCTGATTTTTTTTATCTTGTTCTTCTTTCTGACCATGCTTTCTTCACTTTTTGTGGTGGCCATGCTGGTCCTCGTGAGGTGGCTGCAGGAAGGGCTTTACTCCAGAATGTGAGTACAGGACTCATTATGGAGAAAGCTGTAGATATGTAAACTTGTATTTTCTGCTGTATGGGACTGTCTTTCTCTCCTTTAAAAAAACCATTCTTGGCCATGGTGGAATATCTAGTCCATCTTTCATCAAGCTGGTACCTTCCAGATCTATGGGACTACAACCCTACATGAGGAGGATGCAAGTTGTGGACCAACAAATGCGGAAGGCAGTTGAAAAACGGAAGGCTGGTGTAATTACACAAATATAAAATGCTGAAAGATTTAATCTAAACAGCCTTTGGATCTGGGTTTTCACCTGTTGGGGAAGATTCGCCTCAATTTGCTGGCTAGGGCTCGCAAAATGGAGCACAGAATGAATCTTAGTAATAAAATCATAAAACTTTATTGCTTTTGAAAGCAGGAGAGTCACTAAAGTTACTCTTTTATCGCTCTAAGTGGTAAGTTTCAAAGTAACATTGGCCATGTGTAGGAATGCATAAATAAAACAATTTACGAGGGCAACTACAACAAAGACAGCTTTACTCTGTTGTGATCAGGACATGTTTCTATATTATAAAAGCTATGTTTGACCTGATCCAGTGAATATGAACTTTCTGGATCTGCTCTCATGCCCATATATGGTATTATTTCCACATGCTACATTCTCTGCCTTCTCCCTCATGCCCAGAGCATGCCCAGCCTTTTCTGTATTGGTCTATTCCTCATACATAAACATCTGGAGTTATTCCTCTTTTTCTTATAGGACTTCAGGGCTTTTATCGTATTGTACCCACCTGACTATTGTTCATGGCTGCTGAAGGGGTTTCCTTAAAAGTATTTTAGCACCTTGGGTGGGCTCAGTCTTTTCTTTATGACAATTAAAGCATCCATGTATGAAGTGTGTTAGGTTTACTCAATGAGTTTTCATGACCGGATGTATGACGGTAGTATAGCACTGCAGATTTTAGCCCACATGCCAATGCCCCATAAATAAGTTTCTGAATAGAGAAATGTAGTATTTCAAGAAAGAGATGAGTGCTCCCTGATTTATTGTTTCCTACACTGAAGTAATGTGTCCTGTCAAGGAGCATTTCATCGTAGAAGCATTCAGTCAAGTTAACCATATCCTGAAGTTGTTGAGCTGAGGTACAGATGAGAACTAGGTTCTTAGATCTTACGTTTCAATGATTGGTGACACAGCTGCAATCAAATTATGATGACTACTTATACGGTATTTTCTCTCCATCAAAGTTAAGGAGTGTTTTCCTAGGCTAACCCAGGCCACTCAATCTATCAAGGGTTCAGGGCTTGGGGGGGGGGGAGGTTGTTCCATCCACCAGGCTCCTTCCCTTCTGATTTTCAGGAAACATGTGAAGATAGAGCTTTTCAAACAAGGTTTTGGTAACATCCCCCCGCCCACCGTGATCTACTCACAGACTCATGTGCTTTAATTTGAGCTTTGCCTTTGCCTAGGTGTTCTTTTCATTGCTTTTTAAAAAGTATTACTATTACTGTATTTGGTTTTATGTTGTGAGAGGGTTATGTGCTCTGTTGCTAGAAGGTGAGATACACACCTAATTTATAAATAATAAATAAAATAAAATAAACAATCCCAGGCCAATCCTCTGCCTGACAGCTTGACAACAATGGCTGCTTTCATACAACCACTAAAATCCACTGCAAAATATTTGCAGATGTGGAGCATAAAATCATTTTCCCATGAGCAACAGACTTTAAAAAAACAAAACAAAGTGTGACCACGCCCACTTAAGTGCGACCCAGCACATTTTACAAGTATCTGGTTTCAAGTTGGTAAAATCCTTGTTGCTATTCCGATGTGGATTTTAAATCGTTACTTGAGCCTGTGGGAACACGGAAAATCTGTACCAAAACCTTCCCGCCCCTGTTATGGTGTCTTTGCTACGGTTCTCAGTTGTGGGATGAGAACAGTTGTGGATATTCAAAACACAACCATGGGAACACCCGAACCGCGACATCAACCACATGACCACTCCGAGGGGTATGTGTGATCCAGATCAAAGTTTGCTGCGAATTTTAGCGGTTGTGTGAAAGCAGCCATTATGTCAGTAATGGTATATACTTTTTAAAAGGACAACTGTATAAGAAGTTGTTTCATGCAATAGGGAAAACAACATCCACTACATTCCTTGCACCTGTTAGAGTCACCTAACAAAATCCATCCATCCATTCATTCTAGTTCCTCTAGCATCTGGGCAATCTTGATAGTAGTGTTAACATATGTCTCTGGTCTCCATTGGGCAGACATCACCTCCCTACCCCACCCCAAGTTTCCTCCTCTTTAAGGCTACACAAAGATGTATCTGAAGCACCTCTTTTCCCCTTGTCTGTCAATCCAGAGCCAACCTGTCTTGTTTGAGCAATGGGAAATGCCAGTCTTTATGAGGAAGTTGCCTGGTCCAGTTAGCCTTTGCTAACCTCACTTCCCACTGGTCTAAATATACCAGCCACCGCTTGCCAGGCCTAGCCTCTCTTTGGCTGCTAAGTCACTGGAATTCTGCCCAGGCAGAATTGGTGCTTGACAACTCCAGCTGGCGTATCCCAGTCTTCTAGTATTTGCCCAGCTGGATGCCCATCAATATTGCCTTCCAATGTCATTAGCAATAATGAGTAAGGCTTACTTCCTGACAGCATATATCTTCTGGATTGTCAGGTGGGGTTCACGGGTGGAGGTCTCTCTCTGTAGTGGATATTGTGTGGAACGCTACTCTGTTAATGCCACAGGCACCTACTAGATAGCAAAGTCACTAATGGTTAATGGCCAAAAAGAGATTTGAACCCAGATATCTTTAGCCCAACATTCCAACCAAGAGACCACACTGGCTCTCTTGAATTTTCAAAACTAATTAGCAGGGAGATAGTAAACAAACAACCTGGACAACAAGTCCTGAAGAATATGTGAGGCTGCACATTTTGTGACCTCTGAGTTGGTCTAATAAAAATAATATGTGTAAGAATATGCAGATCAATAGTGTCCTCGTATTGTATGCAGTGGGGTTTATCTGTCAATCACCCTGTTCTGGCTTGCTATTGATCTTTCTGTACTTTGTTCTTTTCTGCCCCTCCTCTTTAGCTAGTGAGTTGGTTTTACAGTTAAGAAGTGACTGTTTTATTTTCTTCTCCTGATATCTTCCAAGATGGAGACTCACACTTACATCCATGTCATACAGCTCTAGGGGATGGTTCACTTAATTTAAGTACATTTTTCAGGAAAAATTAGACTAATATGGAATATGTAAGATAAATTATTTTCCTTTTTCACTCTAATGTTGTGGTTTTAACTCATATATAATCATAGAATCATAGAGTTGGAAGAGACCTCAAGGGCCATCCAGTCCAACCCCTTGCCATGCAGGAACCCCCATCAAAGCACTCCCAACAGATGGCCATCTAGCCTCTGCTTAAGAACCTCCAAGGAAGGAGACTCCACCACCCTTTGTGGCAGCATATTCCACTGCCGAACAGCTCTAACTGTCATGAAGTTCTTCCTGATGTTCAAATGGAATCTCTTTTCCTATAGTTTGAAACCATTGCCCCGAGTCCTAGTCTCTGAAGCCATGGAAAACAAACCTGTTCCCTCTTTGATATGACATCCTTTCAAATATTTAAACATATCCCCTCAGTCTTCTTTTTGAAAGGCTAAACATTCCCATCTCCCTAAGCCATTCCTCGTAAGACATTTCCTCCAGACCTTCAACCATCCTGATCGCCCTCCTCTGTACCCGCTCGAGGTTGTCAGCATCCTGACAGCATCCTGACTCTACTGCTGAAGTAACAAAGTCTGTAATGAATAAACTTTTCCTGAAGTTATTACAAAATAACTCTATCTCTATACTGTACAGTACTTAACTTGCTCTGTGAGGGATATTTGGGCCAAGCAGACCAAGGTCTCCAACAATATGCTAGCATGGATTTGAGCATTTTTCTTTGGGAACTTTTCCTTTGTTCATTGCAACTGCCTTCATGTTTTTTTTCCCCAGGGTTTTAATTTTTTTAGTTTTTCTCTTCCCTGCTTAGGACTCAGCCTGGATTTTGTGGATTGGCCTTTGAGAAACAGAAACAGCTGCCTCTTCCAGCTCTAGGAATCTAGGCTTAATATACATTATGCAAACCAATCATATGCATGCAAATACCTGTAATTAGCATAACTTGCTCAATTGGCATATTTTATCCTTAAACAAATATTTGAGCATTAGGAGAATTTGCAGTTCTTTTAGAATGGCTGGCTGGCAGTGGGGGTTGGGGACAATAACAGAAAATGCAAAAAGAATGGCTAGGCAGGAATGCAGCAGAGCATTTTTTTGCTGATAATTATCCCAAAGCAGAAATTTCTTACACAAAGGCTCTGGAAGAGAATGACTGACTTCCTGTTTTCTGATATTTGTCGCACTATGAGGACTAGACTTGTTTGTTGTTGTATAAACTCAGTTTATCTGAAATCCAGATTATGTGCTTGAAGCCACACATAATCCCATGCATACAAAACAACAGTAATGTAGGGTACAGGAGGCTATCCATCTAGTAGTGGGTCACAAATTTAGCATATGCTGGCAAGCAATGTGTGGTCTTACATTAACAAGAGAATCGGGCCATTGGTATATTTTACTTGGCACTAGATAGATTGCAAGTGAAATGCTATAGGTCTAGTTCCAGTTACCAAATTTTAAGTTCTTCTCATGAACTCAGTGACATGAAGTTCAAAGGAGGGTTGCTAAGATGATAAATGGTTTGGAATGCCAGACATATGGGGAGAAGTTGAAAGAATCTGAGATGTTCAGCTTAGAGAAAAGGAGATCAAGTACATGATAACAGCCTTCAAATATTTAAAAGACTGCTACAAAGAAAATGAGAGATAGTTGTTTTTTCCTCACTACAAAGGGCAGGGCAGGAGAAAATGGCCTTAAGATGCAGGTTGTCCTATTTAAATAAAAATGAGAGGAACTGACTATGTGCATGAAATACTGGGTGACTGTATACATGTAAAGAAATGGAGAGCCAATGTGGTGAGGCAGGTAAAGTGTCAAAATAGGACTCAGAATACCTGGGTTCAAATCCCTGCTTGGCCATGGAAAGGCAGAAGTGTGTGATGGTGGTAAACCACAGCTCACCTACTTTGTAAACCCTAATCGGCTCCCCCTAAATTGGAAACAACTTGACGGTACATAAAAAGAAAAGAAAATATATGGAAGTTAAATCCTTGGGTGAAGTCAACATAATTGTCTGGATTTGACACCCTCCCCCAATTCAATAAACACTGGTGCACATGAAATTTAAAGGACGCTTGGCATTAAGGGTCAAATATACCTGGTCTTAACAGCAAGGACTGCCACCACCTTTGTACCAAGAGATGACCAAAAATATTCCATTTGATTCAGTATTCTTAGCTTTTTCTGCAACAGTTCCCCTTTTCCATGTCTCTTGGAAGAATAATCCACAGAGCTCTACAGATTTCCTTCTGTTTTAGATTTGTCCCTGACAACCGCCTTGACGAACATTAATTGGGTGAAATGGTGGGCTGAAACTTTCAGTCTTGCAACTCTATGAATAGCTTCTTTGCAGGCTTCAGGGAGGATTCTTGGACCGCCCTTCTTAGAAGCAATGAGCAGTTATAGAAAATGGAAAAAAAGAAATCCTTTGTTTCTTTGCTTAGGCTGTGGAGTGGAGAATGAAAACTTTGGCCCTCCAGATGTGATGAACGACTACTTCTCCCATCACCCTTCACCATTAGGCAAGTTGGCTGTGGCTGGCAGGTATTAGTAGAGCGTAGCAGCACTGACCAGACTTGCTAGCCGTCACATGGAGGGAAAACTACAATTCAGCAGACCCTGGTTGTCAGACCTGCCCTTCCCCAACTACAGGGGCGAATAGGAAGTTGTTTGTGCACAAAAGAGAAAGGAAGGTAGAGTCATGCCTGCCTGAGATCTCTCACCACTGGTAGAAGACCAGAAGTGAGCAACCTGCTGCTCTAGTCCTCAAACTACTTCCAAAAGCCATCTGCATGCATTACATTCCATAGCTCTGCTATCCGTACCCCAGATGCTTACTAAGTGGGGAGAAAGACAGAAGGTGGGAAAAGAATGGAAGATGTGGTGTCAGAGAAGGGGGGAGGGAGGAATGCTATTACAGTGGAACCTTGACTTACGTCATTAATCCGTTCCAGTGGTCTAGACTTAAGTCAAACATGACTTAAGTCAAATGAACGTTTCCCATAGAAAGTAATGGGAAAGCGGATTAATCGGTTCCAGATGATGAAAAAGACCCCCAAAAACATTTAACACAAATTTGACTGGGATAGGAGATTCCTTCTGGGGATGTAAATGAAATGTCTATTCAAAGAGAGGAGGCGGCAGTGGAATTATAGTCCACAAATTATATGCCTCCACCTTTTAATGTTCATAGCAACAATGTCTAACATTTAAGTTTTACTGATTTTTACCCTGACGTTCCAAGTTTTGAACAACTCTATGCTTACCATTAGAGTTTACAGCTTTACAGCTCCCCAAATAAAATGCTTCCATTGTGGACCAGACTTCTGCAGCCAGATTTTTTACAAGACTGAGCCGACTGTCTAACCAGCGAGGCCAGCTCCGAGCTCCCGGCCATTTTTCTCCTCCGGCAGCAGCAGCGGCTTTGAGGACCAGCTCCAGGTGCTCTGAGCTGGCCTTGCCGAAGCCGCCGCTGCTGGAGGAGAGGAAGAAGGCAGGAGCAGTTTGGAGGCGGCAGCCGCGATGCTGGGTTGTGGCTGCTGCCCAATTCCGGTGCCTTGCGCCGGGGCTCCGAGATGTAAGTCAAAGCCTGCACTCAAGTCAAACAGGCCCCTTCTTGCTGCAAGTCAAATATGATGCAAGTCAAGCAGTATGTAAGTCAAGGTTCCACTGTACTACTTTAGGCTGTGGCACTGACACTGTTCAGATTGGCACGTGGATTGCCTTGAGGGATTGAGGCTGTGCAGAGGAAAACAGTTCCCTGTTATGACATAGATAAGGTTAGGCCTGAAGGACGGATGCTCAGGCCAAGGTAGCCTCCTCAGCTCATCTGGTCTTGATTATCCTTAATACTGCTCTAGTGCAGAGTGACCAAGTCTCCAGCCCTCCAGATGTTGATGAGCTCCTGTTTCCAGGCTTCCTTAACCACAGGCCTGACATGAAATTTATCCTCAAGGAGCACAAATTGCCCAAGGACAGCAGTGACAGCCTCAGTGGGGCCAAGGGCTGTTTTTCAAATTTGCAGGCAACCTGAGGGCTCTGCTTTCTAATTTGCATATATAATGTTTTAATATTTTAAAGGCTTAGAGCTTCATCTGTAAACAGGCAGGAGTGGAATGGGGGAGCTGGGATATATCAACAACAGAGTTCAAATGGTGCTCTCCTTGGACAGTGCTTGAGTAAAGCTTCTTACAGCTATCTTTGCCTGCTGACCCACCTTCCCTCTCTCTTTCACTTGGAGCAAAGAAATCCCTCATCACGATTGTCCTAAGAAGTGCTCCTCAGGTGCTGGAAAGAACTCTTTCAGGCTGAGCCTTGTAAGCCCTTGTGGCTCCCTTGGTGTCTCTCCCCCCCCCCCCAATAGCACAGGAGTGTGGAAACATCTGGGCCCCCAGTTGTTCTGGACTACAATTCCCATAATCCCTTACCACTGGGATTGCTAGGTGAGGCTGATGATAGAGAGAGCCAGATGGGCCCTTCTTTGGGCACTTAGAAATAGGTTCCTTCTTAGTAGGTAGAAGAGCCAGAGGATTACGTCCTCAGCTTCATTCGGATCTGAAGCAAGCAAAGGCACTTCACTCATGAAAGATGCACCCATGATGTATGTTTCCATCACATCACTGTAAAAAAAAGTGCAGTTTAGCCTGCAGGTGAGTCAGAAATCACGTGCCCCAAACACCTAAGAGTTTGGGTAGGCAAACAGATAAGAGATTTGGTTGCTGCTGCTCTATAGATAAACATAACTGGGGGAGGACCTTTGAACTTTGAATCCTTGAACTTTGGGGATGACATTTACTGCTGCTTAACATCCATCATCCACTGTTAAATTTGGGGGTCCAAGAGGGTTTCTAGAATGTACTTCCCTAAAGAGGCAAACCTGTAATGGAGCAGGTCCTTGAGCTTGCTGGCTTGGGTAACCACTGCAGGCCAGAAAAATAAAAGCTCTTCTTCCTCTATAGAATCTCCCACCCACCTATACGGTCCCTTCTTTATGCCATCCATCCTGAAACCCTGGAACATTGGGGATCTAAGGATGGCTTTCTCACCACAAAGGACCTGTGTTGCACTTTCAAAGCTTTGGAGGACATAGGTCATTTGACCCATAATGCCCCACTCTTCTCTGCCCAGAGGAGCAGCCATATTACTGGTGCCTAATCATGGAGCACCTTTTGCTACTCCAGCATTCTTTCAAGCAGGTAAAAAGTGGAGTGCACTTGAATTGCCATATCCTGGAATAGGTGATGCAATGGCAATCCCAATTTTTCTTGCCTCTGCTTCATTGTCCTGGATGCTGTCGTGAGAATGCCCTGTCACCTTTCTGGCCCACTCAGTTATATTAGGTACCCCTGTGTCTTCCATAACATGCAAAGCACCTCAAACTGCTAGATTAAGAATGGGCCATATACCACACCCCTAATCTTCTCATCCTGCAGTGTTGCTACCATGTTTGCCTCGTTGCCTATGGCAAACAGACCTTTCCTTTCTGTAGCTAGATTCCACTGTTGAATCATGTCCCTCCAAGCCTCTTGAGTGTTGTGAGCTGTGTGGCTGCCCTCCATCACAGCCACATTCAACAGGGGCCACCTGTATCTTGCCCTTCTATGTTGCCCAGTGCTTGATGCTTCTACCTACCACCGGTGTCCTGCTAGGGAGAGATGGGGACATTTTTCACCCTAGCTACTCCATATGTCAGACACACAAGACACAAAATCTATGAACCTAATGTATCCGTCTATAGATAACAAAATCCAATACTCCTGCCTGATTTATCCCAATGGGGCATTAACCTAATATTTATTTATTTATTTATTTATTTATTTATTTATTTATTTACAGCCTATCTGGCAACTAAGGCTACTCTGGGCAGTTTACAATAAAACAGAACAATCACATCAAATGTGCAACATATATCAAATAATAAAACAGTGAAAACAATATAACTTAAATTTAAAATACAACAAAACATTAATATTTATTTATTTATATAGCTTGTATGCCGTCCACTACTCAAAGGTAGTGAAAACAATCAAGATGGCTGGGTCATTGGCTTAGGAGGAGCTGGTATAACTCTGTGTTCTGTTGGTGGAAAGGCCTGTCTGAACAACCATGTTTTTAACTATCTCTTCCAGTTGTTTAGTGAAGGGGACAGGCAAAAAAACAGAAGGGAGCTGATTCCACAAGCATGGTGCCACTGAAGAGAAGATCTGGTTACTGGGTTTTGTTTTTGTTTTTCCTTCTGGGCCTCTCTTGTGGTCAGTGTCCTCAGCCACCCCACCTGAGATGAACAGGTAGGGGGGCAGAACTTGGTGGAAGAAAGTGTTCTGTCAGGTATTAAGGTTCGAAACCATTAGGTGGCCTTGTATGTTAGTTTCAATACTCTCAAAGCTTGCATGGAAATGAACAGGTAACCAGTGTAAAGATGCCAGCATTGGGGGAAAAATTGGTATCTAGTTATTCCATTCAGTAGTCTGGCTGCCATATTCTGGACCTGCTGACGTTTTCATATCAGCTTCATGGACAGCCCCACGAAGAGAGCATTACACTAATAGTCTATTTTTGAGGCTACCAATGCATGGACCAGCATGTTGAGAGACCCAGTGTAAGCCTGAACCCCAGCTGGTACTGATCACTGGTCTCCCCCCAAGAGTGCCTGAAATACTGTTGATATTTCCCTCTTGAATCTATGAATCAACTAATCTTGAATCATATTCCTTACGATATTAGATAAACTGCATACGGTGAGATGCAGTGAATGTAAATGTAAGTTGAGGGCTCAGAAGAGGACAGAGAAAACTGCCATAGTGCAGGCTTGCACCAGAGCTTAACCTAACAGCAAATGTTCAGGGGAATTTATAAGCAGCTATGTCCACTTTTCAATTGGAAAGAATCCATGTGAAAATAAAACCTAGTGTCTGTGCTGGCTTCTAGATTTCAGTGGTGCAGACTGATATCATTTACAGGTTTTGCTCTCACCCCAGCCCCCCTCCCATGGCAACCCTAATCAGGAGACACCAAGTTCTCTGTTCCTGCTGTTCTTGGTGTCAAAATGTCTTTAGGTTTTATTTCTCAAGAAATCACCCCAGGATGCCTGAGAAAGACTGCATTTTCACTGCTTCATGTAGGAAGGAGAAACCTAGCCTTCTACTTTCTAATCTACAGGCATAAGTGGGGCTCCAAATATTAGTAATTATTATTACAGTTATTGGGTTCAGAGGTATTCAGATCAGATTATGGCATTATCCTATGAATTCTAAATATTTCTGAATTTGAATGCACATTCCTGATGTGAAGGATGTCCTTTTTCCAGCTGTGGGACTTGATCTCTTTGTTGCTGGCTGCAGAACTGTATGCATCCACAACATGTGCCTTTGCTGATATGCGGCACTGACACAGCACTTGAATCATAGCAAAACATTTAAAAACAGGTTTTGGGATGGTGATGAAAAAGCCACAACAGAGAGAAACACTTCCTTGGTGGGGATGACCTAGTACTAAGTAAATGCTGGATACATCTTTAATCTGGCAGGTACCTGTATCTATCCTGCACAAGCCTCCATTTTAAGCACAGTCACTTAGAGCTGGGCATGAAAATGGAAAATGTATAGTTTCACCTATACACGGATCAGTTATTCAGAGGCTGTTGGCCTTCTAAGCAAACAGGACCATCCACACACATAGAGAAGGGAAACAAACGACACCTCTACAGTGCCTACACTCCTTCCAAAATACAGTACTACCCCAGTCACCTCCCTTGGCGCCAACCAGCTGTAGGGGCGGGGCCTTTGTCATCCCACGCTCCTCCCCTCCCCGTGATTTGGCCAGTCCACCTCACCAGCCACCCTTCTTCGTTGCTGCGCGCTTTTCTCTCTACACAGGGTTAACACCCAAACTTTCCTCGTTTAGAAAGCGCCATCAGAAGCAATTATTGCTTTAATTACCTGCTGTCGGCGCGGGCCGGGGAGGTTGTAAAGTGCGCGAAAATCTTTCATTGTAATGGAGTGCCAACCCTGCGGCGGGGACTCGATTTATAAGGCTCCAGATGGTATCTTTAGCTCCGCCGTGAAAACTCGCTGATTCTAAAAGGTCCCCCCGGGAATAGGCGGGCCTGTGCGGAGGAGGAGAGGGGGTGAGCGAGTTCAGCCGCGGAGCGGCCTGGGGACTGAATCAAGGAAAAGAAGGCGGGCAAACGGGTTGCGCGGGCCAAAGAGACCCGAAGGGGGAGAGAACTGAGGGCAGCGTGGAAATGGTCCTGTGAAATGGTCTTGTCTGGTGCTTGATTCGGCAGACGCAAGGCTAACCGGGCTGCCTTAGCGCCCCTCTGTCCTCCCCTTTCGTGAAAGGGTAAGGTCTGTTTCGTCTGCGGGTTGTCTTTGGTAAATTGGCTGGATAGGTATCTGGGAGCAGAGCCGGAAACTGGCAGTTTGATTCCTCCCTAAAAGTTTCCCAGGAGAAGAGCCAGCCTGTGTAGCTCTGGACAACCTCTAGGGTGCTGGAAATGGTAAACCACTTCTGACTACTCACTATGTACAGTGGTACCTTGTATAACAGACAGCTTGTATAACAGAAAATTTGTACAACATAAAAAATTCCGGAGATAGGGGAAATTTGCTTAACATAATTGCCTATGGGGAAAATCCGTACAACATAAAAATGGGATTACTCTGCTTTCAATGCATTCCTATGGGAATTTGTATAAAGGAAAATTTGCTTAACATAATTTCATTTGGAACGAATTAATTCCTTTATACAAGGTACCACTGTACTTGGAAAACCATTGACCTGATGGCACATATTATTATTATTACCCATGGGTAAACATTTCCTGCTTTCAAGGGGCAATTTCCCATCCTTGCAACCACATGGTTCCTGGAATTAAGTCCTTATGCAGCTTGGCTCTGGCCCCAAGCCATTCTGCTGCCTGAGGCAGAAGGGCAAAGGTGCCTCATGCCTCAAGACCAGTAAAATTATTTTGGCATCAGCTGCAGAAAAGCCAACCAGCTGCTGTTCCCCATTCCTCCTGGTAAAAATACAGCAACAACAAATAGCAAGGCTATCTGCTGTCTTTTCATGACAGTCAAAAATTAGTTGGTGACCTGGCTCTGCCCTGGTGTAGGGCTAAGCCTGTGAGGGTAGATGCTGTATGCCCTGTCTCTGCCCATTGTTCCAGCAAGGGGGAGGACAAGGTTCACACAAGGGATCTGGACCAGGCTCCTTGGAAATAGGTGAAAATCAAGGTCACACTTAAAGGCTGTAATGGCAGCAGGAAGAAATGTCTACCCTTTCCATCCAAAGTTTTGTTGATCATTCCATTTATATCAACTATTTCCCCCCAAAACAGGAGTACTGTATGTTTTTTTTCTGCAGGTTGCACGTGACTAGAGAGTTAAGTGAGAGGGACGTTCTTGACAAGTGACCAGAGGGGTACTTGGGTCCTCATGCAGTGGCAACAGCATCATTTGAAAATTGTTACTGTGGCTGCTATGCTTTGCAGGCCCCAAAAAGTGGTGTGGAGAACCAAGCCACACTTTGCAGCCTAGAAACTGTTGTAGTGCTGTGCTTTGCAACCCAAGAAGCTATCCCATGGAGTTAATTCAAACGGCTCTACCTCACTGAAAATTGAAAAAGCTCACTGGGTTGGGAAATACAAATGTAGGCCTTGACTTTTCTTGGAGGCTACAGAAGAGGTAGGAAATGGGGCTATGTGTGAAGAGTTGCGGTGAGATAGGTTTATTCCTTCCTCCTCATTCTCAAATAGCCATATGAGACCCAAAAGAAGATACTCCATTGTTTCTTGCTGGAGTTCCTATCTGAGGTAGACCTTTGTGATTCCAGTTCCAGCCCACAGATGCAGACTTTCAGTAACCATTGGTTCTTAGGAGTGTTAGTCTCCCTGATCTTTGGGATCGATAGATGGTGCCTCCCAAAGAACTATAAAGCCCACAAAGCATTGTGGCTTCCTTTATGGACTACCTGCCATGCTCCAGGTGAGCTGGAATTCCCAGAAATCTACTTAAGGAATTCTTGGAGAGTTCTGAGAGTTAGTCTCTAAAACATGCTAATGTTCTCTGTCAGGGTCAAGCAGTATGGGGCATTGTTTTAAAAGCTAAATTTAGCAAAGGCATGCTTAAAGCCATGCCAGGATGTTTCAAGACTATGAAACTACTCTTTGTAAAACTGGAAAAGAAAATGTCAGAAATGTATGGAGATAGTAAAGAGAAATGTGTGGTGTCCTTTACTATGGATTTTGATTCTTTGTTTCCTGAAGCCACAGACATAAAATAGATAAATTGGCATAGCAGTATGTTCTTGTAAACCAATAATTATTGTTGTAAGAAGATGCAAGACTACCTCAGACATATTGTTTCCCTCATTTGGATTCTGTAGCTTCATGCTGTTATAATAGTGCTTGTCATGAATTGGATCTGTCTGATGAAAGGTTCTGCACAGCTCAACAGCTTGCATATTGTCACACTAAAATCAGCTGGCCTCATAACACATGCCTCTCTCTTCCACATGTTATTTTTCAGGGTCCACCAGAGAAGTAGCCTCTATTTCATCTCATCAGTAACAGAATGCCCGGAGCTGTCAGTCATGAGTTACACTTTTCTAGCTGCATTGTTTTCTTCCTTTGGAGACTAGCCCAGTAGCTCTCTCCTGGAATCTTCAGTGTTTAGGTCCATTCCATGGGATTATTGATTTATTACTTGTGAATCAATATTGTCAGAAAATAATAGCATTTTATCTAACCCATTTTTTTTAATCTTTATAAACAGGCACCCACAGCTCTTTTGATAATTCATCTTGAACAGTATTTCAAAGTTAGTGGCCATTTTGTCTTTGCACGTTCAAGGTCCAGTTGATAACAAAACAGGCCCCTCCTGGGCTGCTCACAATGTTGGTTTTGCTTAAGCAACAAGTAGAAGAGGAAGAGGCAACACAGGCCTGTGCCTAGTTGGGGAAATGGCCAAGGACATGAATCTTTGTAATTTCAGAGTGGCTGAAATGCACATCTGAAACATGGCCGTGGTGAGCCATGGCTGAATTGAGCTACTCTCTCAGTGGACCTACTTTACAGAGTTGTTGTTATCAATGCAACTACAGTAAAAAAAAATATGACAGGACCTTCAAGAGGTCCATAGGGTCATCATAAGGTAGAAACAGCTTAACGGCATGTAACAAGAAGAACCACATTATTGTCTAATGCATGCAAATTAGAACAGGAGAAGCTGTAGTTTCAACTGCAGAATATAGCAAAAGCAACAAATAAATCACAAAGAAGCCGCCATAATCTGTAATAACTAAAACTGCAGTTCCTTCCTTAAAGCTATTATAGATATCATATAATACTGAAACAACAAAAATGATAACTTCAAATACAATCACAATTTTTTAATAATCTATGAAAGGCATCAAGCTATGCAATTTCCCATGCACTGTGTTTTTATTTTAGCAGTGGCAGCAAATGTCACCCAATAAGCAGTTTTCTTATCCACACCAATAAGCAGCTATCCAATTGTTTGAAATTTTGCCAGATGCTGCTGCCTTTTTAAAAAGGCAGCTGAAATAGTACTGTAGTTGCTAGTTCTATACCCAGTTTACAGCCAGCTGCTTTTACTAGACCATAGAGAATACTGTAGCATCTTGTGGAACTAAAATGGGTTAGGCAGGTCTCATGTCCTCCACCGCCTTTTTCTGCTCTCTTCCAAACGGAAGGGGAGAACCCTGAGATAAGGAGGGTTTCGGAGTTTTCTTTTAAAGTAGAACAAACAAGCTGATGGAAAAATCCACACATTGTCTTTTGACAACGGACGCTCCGCTCCGCTGCCTCTTCAAAGATTTATTTTAATAATTGATAAATCAACCGCAGAGCTCCGTTTGTGTCGAGGTTCCGTCTCGGAAAATCTGCTTCCAACCCAGGAGGTCGTGGGAAACAAAAGAGAAAGCAGCATCCCTCTGAGCATGTTCAAAGCGTTCTCTTCCCCCCCCCCCGCCCATCTCCAGCTTTGTCCTGCTGCTGCCCTTAGGTTGGACGAAGAAGGTGTCCAGGGCGCCCAGATAATTCGGGCAACCAAGAAAAACCTTGATCCCCCTTCTCGGCTCAGTTGGGCGCGGCGAGTGTGAAAGTTCTCTCAACGCATGGTGTGTCGGTGAATTATGGATGAGGCCCCAGGAAATCGCTGGTTCAGGAGGGCGCTCCGATCCCCAGTTGTCCTTTCTTGGCGCGGTGGCTTCCGAGGTCAGAAGAAGCGCCAGGGCTGAGAGCCGGCGAGCGTGTCGGACCCCCCTCCCCCCCGCCTTGCTAGCCAAGGGAGCAGAGCGGCTTCCTCCCTCCGCTTCCTGGTCTACCCTATCATTCTTCCGCCGCCTGACACTCCGGGTCGCTAATAGATTCCCTGGAGCTTGCGAGGGGGTTAATCGATTAAAGCGCCGCGCTCGCAGGGCTGTCCCCTCCACCACCACCACCCGGGGGGTGCCGGCGGGGAAGAAAACAGCGGGCGGCCGAGCGACTGCGCGCGCTGCTGGGGGGTGGAGAGAGATCTTGGCCAGGAAAGGCGTGGAAGGGAGGCCGGGAAAGACGGGCCTGTCAGGTCAGCCCGCAAGCCTACCCCTTCCTTGCCTGTGCCGCCGCCGCCGCCGCCGCCGCTTTGGGGAGCCTGGGCTTCGGAGCTCCAAGACCTCCGCCCCCCCCCCCGCTGCTTTTCTACCTGTCTGCCTCCATCGCGTCTGCTTGGCGGGGCGGGAGAGCGAGCGCGCCTGGTGGCCCCCTTCTCCCTCCCTTTTCTGCAGGTGGCCTCGCGATCCTGCTGAGTCGCCCGTTTCTGGCCCACGGCGAGGCTCTCCCGTGGATTTCACATCTTTTTGTGGAAATCGACCTGACAAAAAAGAGCGACCTGCTCAATAATTCACCAAGCTCGTGGGAAGCGCGAGGGAGGGAAGAGGCGAGGACTGGGGGAAGGGGAGAAAAAACCTATTTTTATTATTATTAAGGGGTTTTGAGGAGGGGGCTGCGTTACACCTTCCCAACCTGGCAGGCAGGCGCGGAGAAGAAAGGAGAGGAGGAGGAACGGGAGGCAGGACGACGCGTCCAGACAGCCCCCGCGGCACAGGAGGAGGAGAGCCAGGCTGGGGTAGTTTGGGGTGAGGGAAGCTGCTGCTTCTCGAGGCTGCGAAGGGTTTCCGCCCTTCGCACGGGCAGGCGGTGGGAGGCAGATGCCGGAGCCTCTTCCCCTCCTCCTCCTCCTCCTCCTCCTCCGTCTCTTTTCCTTCCTTCGCCTGCCCTCTTCCCGCTTCCAGCAGGCGCCCACGTGCGAACATGGCGCTGGGCCGCCACGTGCGCGTCTAGACGGAGAGCCATTTGTTTTCTGGGCGAGAGGAGGGGAGGGGAGGCCCTGGCGTGAGGCATCCTTCCACTTCACCACCTCCCCGCACCGCTGCGGGTCTTGCCTTGATGGAACGGACCACAAGGTTTGATAGAAGGGCGCGCCAAGGACGCTTGGGGCACCAGGCAGAGTCAGCCTTACAACAACCAGTGGGGTGGCCGGCAAGTTAGAAGTGAAGGTGTTGGGCCCGACGGTCCCCATAGCAACTCTCCCAAAGAGAGTCCAGCCACGCTGTACTATAGCTGCCCTGGCAACACACAAGGAGCAGGCCTTTAAAGAAAGCTAATGGCGCTCAATTGCTCATTCCTGATCAAACCTCCCTGAAGTACTATGCAATCATCACGACACCCAAGACTTTGATGGGGGGTTCCTGCATGGCAGGGGGTTAGACTGGATGGCCCTTGAGGTTTCTTCCAACTCGATGATTCTGACAGCCCCCAAGAGTCTCCTTTTCCCCCTTTGGGGGGGGGGGGATTCCTGCAACTAAGCTCAGGGGAAACAGGAAAGATGGGGTGGGGATGTAGATGGTAAGGTCATAGTCCTGACTACTGTACTGCACTTAGAAAATCCCAGGGCCTTGACCTTACCTGCCCAGGCTCCCTCGCATCACTGTTACAGCAGTTCACCACAGTGACTTTCTAGCATGTGCAGGGCAGTCATCGTGCAAGACAGAGTGATTGCCACAAGCATCTGGTTTGGGTTTCAGGCTCAAATGGCAGCAGATGGTTGGTTATTTAAGTACTGTAATCTGTTTTGGCAATTTTTATATGCAGAGTGGAGCAGAAAGTCTTATAGTATGTTCAGCGACAAGAGAGTTCTTGAGGATTTTGCAAATTGACCTGTGGCAATGCAGAGAGGCCCATTTGTTCCTCCATCTCAGGCATCAGGGCCATCCCAAGCCCTGTAAACAGAGCACTACAGAGGCCAAAAGACCCAGTGTCAGCTCCCATATAACCCTGAACACACCTTGACCTCCTCTGATTTGGGAAATGGAATAGCAGTGAACTTGTTTAGTACTTGGACAAGAGAACAACATATAAGAGTAAGGAGTCAGACTAGGAAAGGATCCTATGGAGACCCTCTCTATCAGTCAGAGTTGGCACTATTGGGTTGAATACGCCAAGGGTCTGACTCATTGTAAGACGGCCTCCCTCTACTTTTACATTATGGAGTCATTTTGTCCTGCCCCTGTTACCCCAATGTTCAACTTCCAATGATTGGAAGGAGGGCAAACACCGACACAGCCTGCTTCAGGCTTAGAATCACAACCTCCCGAATGGGCCTTTATGACTGTGAGCAGAGGTATAGGACAGTTCTCTCACTGTCGTAGCAAACAGGAATGCTTTCCCCATCTATTAAGGCAGAAAGAAGGCCAGGGTAATCAGAATGGATCGTACTTGTAGCCAAGTCTTCCAAGAATTTTTTCCCTCTCCATAAGAGAACTTAGGATTACCCAATGAGTTTCATAGCTGAGGGTTGATATGAATCTACATAACTTAATTCAAGTTGAATACGAGCACATTTCACCCACAGGTATCACTTCAAAAATTGACATAACACCCAATAGGGAAAAATAATCAGTGCCATTTCCCTTTCACATACATCAAACTGGGAAAGACTGACACAATATCAGGGCACACTATTTCACTACAACAGGGCAAACACTGAAGGGAGACAGTAAGAGTTGAGTCACAGAAACAGGTGAAATTGCCCCAAGCAGGCCAACAACAGTTTAAAAAACTGGTACAGAAAATGCACTTTACCATTTTGATGAGAGCCAGGGGAGGGGGCAGGAATGAGTCTTCTGCTTGGTAGGAACTTTGGGCCTTGAATGGCTCTTAGATTTCCTGTAATGTTGAAATCCTGGGCATAGGACAGGCTAAATTGTACAGTAATGCCTTGGTTTAAGAGTGTTTTACAAGACAAGCAACAATTTCTTCTAAATTTTGCCTTGATCAACGAGCAATGTCTTGCAGTACAAGCACAGGAGCAGATCACATGATCACAAGTGAGCCAGTGGTAGCTCTCTCCCCTGCTGGATTGTGGATGATTGTCTGGAATGTTCCATCTCAGGCAAGCCTCCAAAGCAGAGGGAGCACAGAGAAAAGAAGGTCTCTCTTGCACCAGCCACGAAGGTTTTCAAAGGTGAATGCAAGTTAGGGTTTGTTTTATTTTCCATTATATAGTATTTATATTTTAATTTAAATTATTTTCAACATCCTTGTTTTTCATATGATTTCTAGTCAGGGGCAGCTAGTCAAGTATATAAGGCTACAAATTGAACTTTATTGTTGTCACATTAAAAATACAGAGTAAAATCCTGATGTTAGTCTCCAGCAGAACAGATTCTGCAGCCAGCTATCTAAATCATGTTGTGGACTTGGACTTCTAGCCAACTTCTTTTTTGAGTTTTGGCATTTTGTGTGTATAGTATGTGGTCAATGGGACCACAGAATGAATCATCAGAGGTTCCATTTTTTCTTATGGGAAAATTTGCTTTGATATAATAGTACTTTGGTTTACAAGCATGTTTCTGGAATGGATTATGTTCATAAACCAAGGTATTACTGTTTAGTAAATTACAAGTAGGGCTCCAGAATTCTCATGGCCAGGGTGCCTGCAATACAGTGTGTTCCCATAACTACCCTCTACATGAATGGGTCTTGCACTTGCCTGCTTATCAGTATTGGGAAGGCTATGTGTACAGTTCATGCTTCAGTTGGTGGCTATTTAGAATATATTCACATCTCTGTCTCCCCTTTTCCTCCTATCTCCTGTATTCCCCACCTATCCTCCTTCTCTTGGTGTGCTTTTCATCCCCCATTGTCTACCTCTGCATTCACTGACCTGGGGGGTCATGACTCCAAGGGGGCTACAAAGTGTTTTCTGGGGGTCATGGGTCACCTTATATGTGTTGCAGCTCTTGTTAAACAATTTCTTCCTTAACCTTTCAGAGCAGCATATTCAGGTTAGCGTAAATGTATATGTATGAAAAACATGTCCTCTGTGGGGGAAAGATGCCTTTGCTTTTAGAGAAAGGATGACTCCCTATTAAAAATGCCTTTTTATGTAAACATGGTGGGTAGTGAGGGGTCACAGGTTACCTAGCTATTATAAAACGGGGTCATGGCTCAAAGGCTGGGAACCACTGTTCTCTTTCACTAGGTTGCATTCTTTGTTGACATCTATGCAGATTTTCAAATTCTGCCTCTCCAAATTCTCTCTCTGAGTGTGCCTTGTATTGTAAATAGGAAATTACAGACCAGAGTGTCACTGGGAACATTGACTAACCTGTTCATTTGCTCCCCATGTCAATAGAGAAGCACGCATTGTAGTTGCTAGTAGTGATTCATCTCTTTTCAGCAGGCAGCTGTTTCCATCAGTTTTCCCCAGGTTTTTCTAAAATCCTGGGTGCTGAACAATGGAGGATAGAAACTTGTGGCCTTCCATATACTGTTGCTCATCTATAATTCCTGTCATCCCTGACCACTGAGCTTGCTGGCTGGAGCTGATGGGAACTGAGAAGCAAAACAGATCAGAGAGATCCCAAGTTCCCCACACCTGTCATCATCGATTCATCATTGTGCTTCCCACTGCCTCTGTTAAGAGGCTTGGGCAGGCTGCCAATGGCAGCCCATTCATTGCATAGGGCACCAGGGGAGCTAATTTCATGAAGGCCACCAAGAGAAGCTATGTCATGGTTTTTGTGAGCCATGGTTTTATATTGAAGTTGCACATTGCTCTGCAGATGACCAAAAAAAAACCCACCCCAATTTGTTCTCCACCCAACCCTCAATTTATGACCTTCTCTTTTAATCCTTTTATGAGCTCCTGTTTCAGGAGAAAACACACCAGGATAGGATGATGGACACTTCTGAGTTCAGACAAAACAATAAGGCATGGTTTAAATACGCCAGCATGCATAAACTGTCAACAAATAATGGCTTCTTATTGTGTTTGTAGTTGGCTAAGAAACTGTGGTTTGCTTGCCAGGACAGATGTAAATACAACATTAAGCGAGGAATCAACAAAGTCTGAGCTAGGCTATGTGTTAATCCAGCCAGACTGTTCCTCTTCTTCAGGCAGCTTTTTCTATCCATCCACTGATGGATGCAGCAAAGTGATGTCTCTGCTCATTTCTCTGCATCTTCCACTGCGGCCTTGATGATAAACTGCAGACAGCTTGAACTGAGTTCCATAGAGGGGTGACTTGAACGACTTTTTGCCTGGTGTTCAGCCAGCATAGCTGAGCTGTGACCTATAGGGACATCCCCTCTGTGTGTTCTTGGCTGGGCTTGCTGTGCCTCTCCGGTTGGCTGCTTCCGTTGTCAGTGGAGCTGCCCTGTGCACAGGATCTACGGGGCTCAGCAAGCCACTTAGTGGACAACAGCTCAATCGTATATACACATTGTGGAGCTGCATGCTGCCAGACCCAACGAGCCTGTTGGGCACAATAGCTATCCTGTTAATATCTTGCCAGATAGGTTTCTTATGTCAAAGGAAATGTTTTCTTCTTTTTGTCAACACAATCGGAGCATAACTGGAAGGGCTGGATGCTAAAATAAAGATGGCCCCAAAGAGAGCAGGCTGGGAACATGGAAATGACTCCGTTCACTGCTTTCAGGTTCTCTTCTGTGGGCAGAGACAAAGAGTGGCAGTAGATGACCAGGAGCAAGCAACCTTGAGTACAGTTCTGCCTGTTGTGACAGGACCATGGACAGCTCAATGTGCAAAGTTTCCCATATTCTAAAACAAGGATTGACCTGAGCATGCTGTACCCAGATGACGAGAATGTCAGAGTTTAGAAAAGCGATTTTTCTGGACTACAGTGCCCAATGTCCATGCTAGTTGGGGGATTCTGGGAGCTGTAGGTCACCCTGGGCTCTGACATGTGTCCACCTGGGGCAACAATCAGTAACAGACATAACAGAATAATATGACTTAGACGAGCAAAGAGATGGTCTAAGTTCAAAGTGGCTTTGCTCTGTATTTCACTGAAAAGGAGAACAGAGGCACTAAAACACCTTACAAGCCTTTACTGAGCTGTTCAAAAGGAATTGTACTCAGGGAACACTTTCGCACTCCACTGCTGATGGCAGGAGAGTGCCAAAACCACCTTTTTCCCAACTGGGGAAATCGTAATCTTAAGCAGCCAATGGCGATTTTAAGAGAGAGAACCAAATGGTGCAGGATGTGTCATGAATGAACTGCATGGAGCTGCTTAGAAGGAGAATGCATGAATGAAGGGTGGGAAAGCAGATCTTCCACCACCGTGATTCCCATTCTGCACTAGTAGTACCCTACTTACCATACTGTACAAGAAAACATCTTGATAATCTTGGTCTTTCATTTGAAAAGCAGGTTTCTAGTCCTTAAAGCTATAAAAATGCATGGGCAATGGCTGGTGGCCTCAGAGGAGAGTTTGTAGGATTTGTGGTCCTTGCATTGCATTTTAGCGTGACCAAAAGCAAAATAAAAAATGCAAAGTGACTCAATTGGTGCCATTTTGTTCAATTCCAGGTTGAAGATTTCAGCTTTTCAGGCTGCAAACCAGGCTTAATTTGATCCAGACTGTCAAATGTCTGTTCCCCCATGTTTTTGTTGAGTTGCAGACTGTATGCATAGTGAGTCGCAGAAAATGTTACTTATAAACTTCAACCAGCCTTTCCCAACCTGGTGCCCTCTAGGTTTGTTGGACTGCAGATAGTATCCCCACCCTCTAGTGTTTGCTAGCACGATGGGAGTTCTAGTCTGCATCTGAGGGGTCCATGGACAGCAAGTCCAAATTATGTGGTAATGAAATGGTAGATTTGGGGGCAAAAACGCACCCCTCCCTCGCTCCTGTCAGGACAGTGAGTTACTGCTTGGAAGGTCTCTCTTGGGAAATTAAGAAAAGCTTCTGCTTTGCTCAGATGACCTTGTGACACGAACAATGTCCCTTCTCTCCGGGTTTGAGTGTTGGCAGTTCTGTGTAAGGGGATGGCAGGATCCATTCGAGAGCCTGAGCTCATCTCTGCTTCCTCCATCCAGTCTCTCCTTCCCCGTTCTAGAATCTGGCTACCAAGACAGGGATGACTCCTAGACTCCCCTTTTACGCGACACATCAAAGGGAGCGTACGAGGAACTGTCTGCCCATTCATAAATGAAAGATTCCCACGGTGCTTAATTAGGCTCCACCACTAAGGCTAGCAGTTCTGTTCCAAGCCTGATCTTTTGTTAACAAAGTCTGAGGGGACCGCAACTGCAGAGTGAGTGATGGCTGTAAGCCTCCAGCCTGAGAAATTGAGAGGGCCTGCTACTGCCATCTGCATAAGGGACCAAGCTTAAGAGGCAATTTGCCTTTGAAGAGGTAAAACACCAATGGGGTCATTTTGCCTTCTTCCCAACTTCTCCATGGGCGCTTTTACACAACCCCTAAAATCCGAGGCAAAGGGCTCCCAGATCTGGAGCTTAAAAGTGTTTTCCTACCAGCTCCGGATTTAAAAAAAAAATTAAGTACGTCCACGCCTACCTAAGCGCGTCCCAGCGCACTTTTCAAGTACCTGGCCTCCAGGAGGTAAAAAATCTTCTGATGCACATTGTAAAGCTGTGAATGCCGGGTTCTCGTCGCCTTGTGTTTGTTTTTTTGTCCCTGCCGCCCCTTTAAGAGACAGGAATCCCTACGGGGCGGCTGGGGGCGGCTTTCACCAGCAGACAGAGGAGGTGAGTCTGCATTTTTTATTCCCTTTTTTTCTCCCTCCCCTCTCGCAGACAGGAACAATGGAGTGCGGAGGGGTGGGAACACAGGAAGAGCGACAAACCCCCATGATCTCTGGTCCGAATTTAAGTTGCAGGCGGATTTTAGAGGTCGTGTAAAAGTGCCCCAACTTGCATTCTGAGTAGGCAGACACATGCACACCCTTTTGCAAACATGGGGGCTCTTTGGGAAGCTCCCCAAATTGATTTGGGGAGGAGGAAATTGGTCATAGGATGGCGTGATAAATCTCCCCCACCCATGACACCATTTTTTCTGTAATGTACTGCATGCAAAACAGATTATGGCTACAGAGCTCCATGAGTTAGTTCTCTGGCTGCAGATCCAGCGGTTGGCAGCTCGATTTCCAACTGTGTCTTCTGTAAGTAAAGCCAGACCTGGGCAAGCTGAACAGTTTTGGTGCATCCCCAAGAAGAAGGGAATGTTAAACCTCTCCTGAGTATTTTCCTAGAACACCCTGAAAAGGATCTCAGAATTGCCTTGATGGCACATGGTTGCTATTACAGTGGTACCTCGACTTACAAGTTTAATCCATTCCGAATGCATGTTCTTAAGTCAAACTACTCTTAAGTCGGGGTACCTATCTAAAAAATTGAAAAAATAAGTTAAAAAAAGAAAAAAAAGAAAAAAATGTAAGTTGAGCAGACCATATCTGAAATTTGTAAGGTGGCAGTTAAAATTGCAACAGTTTTCTGCTCTTAAGTCGAGCTGCTTTTATGTTGGGGTACCACTGTATTTTATTGCATGTCCAAGACTCAGTATCTGCCGTCTCTCACACAGCTATGCTGGAATCTTCACTGCCCTACAGCAGAGCACCAACGGGCCCTTTCAGCCGTCTCGGACAAATCACAGCCCCATGCAGAGCAGTATTGCTAGGGTGTCACTTGCGGCTTGATAAATGGCTTGTGTCAGAGTCACTCAGCTCTCTTCGTTAACACTGTTACCACAGTGGACATGCTAGCCTGGGATGCTGATCTTGTCCATCAGAGGAAACGTCCAACATGATACCCAAGCCTGCCTTCTCCCAGCAGCTTCATGTGTCAGGCCTGGCCAAACGTATTAGCAGCTTTTGGGGCTCAAACGACTCAGACAGGTTAAAAACCAATATGTGCAAATCTTGCTTTGTTTTCAACAGGGCCGAGGACCCTTTGGGTCCGCAGACATGGTGGATTTCAGCTCCCAAGATTCTTTTTACTATAATGAAGCCTGAAACATCTGGAAGGTCATCTACATCAGCTGCCTCCAGCGCAGATTCTAGGTGTGTTGCACTGCAACTTCATCAACACCCGCCCCTCCCCCCCAACTTTGGCCACACTCTTTGGAGGTGATAGGACTTTCCGGGTGCCTGTATATATAGGGAGGACTGGCCTGAACAAACACAGCCTAGATCAGTGGCGGCAAACCTTTGGCACTCCAGATGTTATGGACTACAACTCCCACAGTCCTTGGTCATTGGCAATATAGGCTCGGAATTCTGGGAGTTGTGGTCCAAAACATCTGGAGTGCCGAAATGTCCCCACCACTGGCCTAGAGGCTATGCTTTGGAGAGGAAGTTCTACTGTACTGCCTGTTAAGACCTCTTTGCTGATAACACCTGGCTAGTCTTTTCACAACTTTCTGGTTTTATTTTCCCTTAGACGGGAGGCTGGGTTAAGGAGCTTTCTTCCTTTCATTTCCCCCAAATCATAGGAGGAGTTTCTAGCCTTTCTCCTTGTGTAGATACTGTGCTTCTCTAGGTGTCATTTGGCTCATGGCCATTATGCAGGTGGATAGTTTTAGAGTAAACCATGACCGTTGATGAGCCCTTCACAGTGCAGACTTTGAGAATATCAACAGAGTAACAGCTAGAGACACTTCTGTCCCTTTTGTATCTGGAGAAATCTACTAGCAGCATTGGATCAGGAACAGCGGACCTAGGGTTAATAAGTGAGGAAACCTGAAAAGCATGACAGTTTTTAAGTGTTCAGATGTGAGTCCATTGCTTAGATGTGATATAATACCAAACATGCAGTTTCTCTTTGCATCTCACACAAGGATTTTATGCATTTCCAGCTAGACTGGAGAACGCAAAGTGTTTGAATCTGGGCTTGGTAATAAAACTTTGGCACTTTTCTGTTTAAAAAATGTGAAAACAATAAACCTTCTCTCATTTGGGCTCATACAGTAGCCTTCAGAAAATCTCTCTCCCAGAGAAGAAGAATACAAACTCGTTCTTTTGTTGTGTTATTGAAATAGGCACAGAAAATGCTTGAGGCTGCCCAAAGAACTGATTTGCTGGGGGCAGGATGGCTTAGGAGCACCACTCATGGGATTATCTAATCACTAATGGAATCCCCAAAAGTATTTTTCCCCCAAACCCCTCCTCGTACCCCCACTTCAAGAGACAACTACTGGGCAATCTGGCTGGGAAAGAGAGCCCTGTTTCTACCAGTATAATACTCAAAGAGATTGATAGCACAGGGCCCTATCCTGGTAAGGTTGAACAAGCCTGAAGAGACTTGCTCTACCCAGGGACCAGAGGGCTATGCTTATTTTTCTCCTTTCCCTCTTAAGGGACAGACAGCATTGTTTTGGACTGTGGTTCTTGCTGTGTCAGATGGATATCCTCTGGTTTGCTAAATCCCTTGGGTAGAGCATGTAGGGGCCCAGTTGGCACAGAGTAATCAGCTACTGCAGCAGCTGGGTCGGGAGCACTCATGCCCATCAAATGTATTCTTCTGTACTCTGAGCCCCCTTCTGATATTCAATACTGGCCAGAATCCTGTTAGTGCTATGCACAAGCACAAATTCAACTGCACAGCTCACCAGAGCAAATGGCTGGTAATGAACAAGGTACTGTTGATAACCACTTTTGGATAAGTGCACTCCTGATTGGGTGGCAGGCCTGCTTCTAGTAATGTGACTGATGCAACTTGAGTTACGGAATTTAACTTTAGCATACGCACATCACAAACAAAAGCCTGGCCATTGGCCCTCTGAGAATTGGCTGATATGCTAGCAATACGAGCAGTGTTTTGAGCCGTCATGCGGGTATTGTCTGAACTGTCTCAACTCTGTCAGTAGACTGATCTCTTTTTAATATAGACTTGTGATGCAGAGGGAACTTTTGGCTTCTCCTGCCTTTCCCTAGTCCCACCGAAGGAGAGAGATGGAAAGATTGGACAGCCTTGGACAGCCATCTGTCCAGGATGGGATGGGATGTCCTGCCTGGGGCAGGGGGTTGGCTGAGAAGACCTTCAAGGTCTCTTCCAACCCTATGATGATGCTATGATTTATTTAAAAAAAAAACACACACACACACAGAGAGAGAGAGAGAGAGAGAGAGAGAGAGCAGGTACTGTTTAGGGAGGGAGGGGTGATTCCACAGGGCCACATTCCCCTCTCTGCCATGACAGCCGTGGTGTCTTTGCCTTGCTAATCCAAGACTCTTGCCTTTCTGCCAGAGGAATTCTGTGAAAGCGTGTGCACGTTTGCATGCATTCATCTGCACCTGGCAGTGCCCTCCTACCGTGTGTAACTGCACATAATATTCACGCCTCTCACAATGCATCCATTTCCCCAAATGAGCTCACACTCTGTTTGGCCCGTTCTCTCCCCACTGGCAAGGCCGTAAGAATAACTAACCAAGCTGAGAAGAGCTGAGCTTTCTGACGCTCATCTTGGGGGTTCTCCCTTGCTCCGATGTATGCATTGCCTAGCCAGAACCAGCCTTGTGAAGTAGTACCTGAAATGATGACAAGATGATCTCGGCACTCACAGAGTATAGCCCTCAGTTGGCTGTTAGGAATTAAGGGTATTATGCTGTACAGTACTCCCTCATAGGCCCCTTGGACGCTCTTAATTCTGAGACTGGAACGCATCCTGGATAGCATTAAAACAGGCATGTGTGCACACAGGGCTCATGGCTTGTTAATCCCCTTCACTGGAAGAAGAGGGAGGTGGAGTGAGTGAGAGAGAGGGAGTTGGCAGGGGCTCTTTGAGAACATGGCAAGGTTGTGTGTTGCGTCATTACAGTCGTGACTGACTCTTCGTGACCCCATGTCCATGGAGTTTTCTTGGCAGGAATACTGGAGTAGCTTGGCAGTTCCTACTCCAGGCGCCTACAGCCGCTGGTATTCCGTAGTGGTCTCCCATCCAAGTACTAACCAGGGCCGACCCTGCTTAGCTTCCGAAATCAGGCGAGATCGGATGTGCTTAGGGCATCTAGGCAAGGTAGAGTGAGCCATTTCTTACTTTGGCTTGGACAGGAGCAAAATATGAGTCATACATTTCTATGCATCAGGCCTAGACTCAGCTCTGCTATTATAGACACAGTGGGGTAGCTATTTTAGTCAGAAAATGCTGGGGCAAGGTCGATCAACAGTGAAGCAATGCATGGCTGAAGCAAGATCCAGCTCCTGCGCTGGCTGGCATCTTTGTAAAAGAGTGCCATTTTATTTTATTTTTTGTCTTGAGCTTTTTGAAAAATGCGTATTGGGATGCCCCAGTATGAACCCTTCCTCTGCATTGAAGTCACCTACTTTCCAGAGCACGCAGGGGAAGCCAAACCAAAAATCGAATCTTCCCTGTCCTACTTCCCTGACAAGGTTCAGCGAGGTGGGGGATGGGGTGTGTGGAAGGATGGATGAGGCAAGACGCATCCCCTGAGATGGCAGCTTGGTGAGATGCGAAACAGCAGGCCTGCCTGGACCTTGTTGTCATCAGTCGAGATTTCATGCTGGAACTAACCGACAGGCCACCTGGCTATTAGCTCAACAACAGGCATCGAGCCAGGTTGTGTTTGCAAATCCCTCTGCCAACACAGCACAAAGACAGTGGGGGGGGGAATCTAGCAGGTATGTAGGGCCACGTGGACGGCAAAGAAAGAGGGTACCCTCTCCCCAAAATGACCTGAATATATAATGTTTTTGGACATCAAAGGAGACCTCTGATCCTTCTGGCCTCCAGGCTAGTAACAGTTCCCTGAAGTGTCAATTTTTTCCCAGTTCCACATCACCGGCTCTTTTTAATTGGGGACTCCACATGCAAAATCTGCACTACTAAACTTTGTCTCACTCCCGTTGCTGCCCACCTTTTACTTATGGACCTGTTGTGAATGAATTAGCCCTGAGCTTCAATGCAGAGGAAGGTGACATTTAGTAGTTAACCTCAGCCTGGAAGGTCCAGTGTCTTACTAAGTAAGTTATGTATTTTATATGCATGTTTATCCCACCTATACTCTATGGCCATGGTGGCACACCATCGGCACTCCAGATGTTTTGGACCACAACGCCCACCGTCCTTTGCCATTGGCAATCTAGGCTCGGAATTCTGGGAGTTGTGGTCCAAAACATCTGGAGTGCTGAAGGTTTGCCACCACTGCCCTATGGAGTTCACTGAGGTTTCAATAGTCCTTCCTTCCCCCCATCTATTTTATCCTCACATGCTCACAACAAGCCTCTGGGTCTCTGTGAATTTCGTTGTATGTGTATACTGTGTATATGCACACAATGACAATAAATATTATTATTATTTTAAAAGCCTGCTGCATAAAAAAGGTAAAAGTTCCCCCTGCACATGCATGCTAGTCATGTCTGAATCTAGGGGCGGTGCTCATCTCCATATTCAAGCCAAAGACCCAGTGTTGTGCAAGTCTGTGGCCATGTGGCTGGCATGGCTACAAGGAAACACTATTTTACCTTCTGGCTTTTTACAGTGGTGGCTATTTATTTACCTGCATTTACATGCTTTCAAACTGCTGGGTTGGCAGGAGCTCGGGTTAACAGCAGGAGCTCGCTTCGCTGTGTGGCTCCCAGGATTTGAACCGCCGAGCTGCCAACTTTGCAGCCGACAGTTTTCACAGCCTTAGTCCGCTGAGCCACAACACCCCTTTTTGCAATGACAATAAATATTATTATTATTTTAAAAGCCTGCTGCATGGATATGCTAAAAGAAAAGCCACACAGCCAAGGCCACTGGGAGCCTCATAGAGGACTAGGGATACAAATCTAGGCTTTCCTCCTTCCTAATTCATCCTAACACTTAAACTGAGCTTTCTCTAACGTCTTCAAATGTGTTGGGCCACAACTCCCATCATCCCCTAGTTGGCATGTTGGGCTGTCTAACTGAGGATTATGGAAATGATAACCTAAGAGCTCTGGAAGAGAGAAAAAGAACGAGGGAAGAGCACCCAAAGCATCACAAAGCTGTGATTCTTACTTGCAAAAGCCATCCCAGAGCCTTGAGCTCAGGAGTAGGCTGCCCAAGAGCACCTGGGAGTGCACCTATCCCATTTCCCTCAGGGCTGCACTTCTCTTCTGAGAAAAAAATGTTTTGGGAAAGGCAAAATATGGAGGCATATTTTATTTTATCCTATGGAGTAAAACTCCCAGAACCATTCACCACTAGCTGAGCTGGCCAAGATTTCTGGTAGTTGTCATCCAGGAACATGTGGGGGTGAAAGATTTGGGAAACAGAGATCTACGACATGAGCGCGCACACATAACACATTCATTGCATCCTTATACTTTTACAGATTTTAAACACACTTTTACAGATGCCTCTCCCCTTTTCATGTGGGCCTAAACAGTGATGGCAAGAAACTTCTTTTCTGTGTAAAGTACGTAATAAGCCCATGACATCCAAGAGATGGGATCCTACACAATAACTTCAGGGAATGACAGTGACGCAGTCGAGTTAGGGCGCTTTTACATGACCCCTAAAATCCGAGGCAAAGGGCTCCCAGATCCGGAGCTTAAACTTGTTTTCCCACCAGCTCCGGAATTTAAAAAAAATTAAGTACGACCATGCCCACCTAAGCGTGTCCCAGCGCATTTTCCAAGTACCTGGTCTCCGGAGGTGAAAATTTTCTGATGCGGATGTAAAGCAGTGAGTGCCAGGCTCTCCTCGCCTTGTGTTTGTTTGTTTCCCCCCCCCGCCCCTTTAAGAGACTGGAATATATTGGAATGCTTCCCAGGGCAGCTCCCGATGGCAGAGCAGAGGTAAGCCTGCATTTTTTTTCTCCCTTTTTTTCTCCCTCCCCTCACGCAGACAGGAGCCAGGGGGTGTGGAGGGGTGGGAACACAGGAAGAGCGACAAACCCCCAAGATCTCTGGTCCGAATTTAAGTTGCCAGCGGATCTTAGGGGTCGTGTAAAAGCGCCCTTAGAATCAGAATCATAGAGTTGGAAGAGACCTCAAGGGCCACCCAGTCCAACCCCCTGCCATGCAGGAACCCCATCCATGAGGCAGCTATACAATACCGAAAGAAGTGTACATTCCCTCTAATATAAGGCCACTGGTAGACCACTGCTTCATGACAGAGAAAGTCATATACTTTAGTGAGAGGGTTCAAGCAAAGCAGATTGGAGGGGATGCAAAAAGTTTCTTTAGAGCTGAGGTAGGCCGTTTCCCAAAGAGGCTTCATCATCATCATCATCATCCTAGAAGTGCAGAGCTAGAAGAGACCCTGTAGATCATCATCTTATCTAGGAGGCTGAGTGGGGGAATCAAGCTCCCCACCTTTGACTCCACAGCCAGATGCCTAAACCCCCGAGCTCTCCATCAGTTCATGAACCCACTGGATTCAAAAGTACTTCAGCCAGGCCATCATTCAGGAACCATCACCAAGTTGCCTTCCGCTGTCACCGCTGGTGCAAAAACTGACTAATGGGTATGTGTATAGGCATGTGTCTGAGAGCTTGCCTTACCATGAAGCCCTGCCAGTCTACAAGGCTGGTAAAGGAGAACGAAAGTCAGAAGACGGCATCACTTGGGAGGCCATCACTGCAGATACTGGCAGTCCATTTTCAGTGGCAGCAAAAAACGAAGACTACAGAGAGCACAGAAATGGGCTGGGAGGGTACAGACGACTCATTGGCCACTTCATGCTACCCGGTTGTTTTAAGGCAACAACCGGGCAGTTACAAGATACTGGTTCCCTTGTATTTATTTATTTTTATTTTTATTTTTGAGTGTTTTTACCCCACCTTTCTCCTTGGAAAAGGGCCCAAGGCAGCTTTGAGTAAGGAGAGATTATATAGTCCATTACAATTAAAACACAATCAGTTTAATAAACAGGGGGATTGAGGAGCATCTTACAGCATTACAGTGGTACCTTGTATAAAGGAATTAATTCATTCCAAATGAAATTATGTTAAGCAAATTTTCCTTTATACAAATTCCCATAGGAATACATTGAAAATGGAGTAATCCCATTTTATGTTGTACGGATTCTCCCCATAGGCGATTATGTTAAACAAATTTCCCCTATCTCTGGAATTTTTTATGTTGTACAAATTTTATGTTATACAAGCTGTTTGTTATACAAGGGTCCACTGTATAAGGCAACATTAAAGCTAACCATTGATAACATAGTGTCAATGCAATCCCACAAGGAGTGATATATAAGTGGGATTGCATTGATATAAGTGGGAGTGATATATAAGTGGGATTGCATTATAAGTGGTTATAACACAAAAAGTCTGTGTAGCCATGTATGGTAGATTTATAAAAAGGCACAGTAGGTAGTCCATCATTCAGTGAAAGCTTGCCTTTGCCTGTTTCCGAAAAGGCAGCAGAGATGGGGCAGTCCTGGCCTCCACTGGGAGGGAGTTCCAGAGTCTGGGTGCAGCCACCAAGAAGGCTCTTTCATGTGTTCCCACAAGGTGTACCTGAGAAGGAGGTGCATCCAGTATCATGTAGTTGTTGGTTATCTTATAAGAAAAATAAGTAACCATGCCCAAGCAGGATTTTTTGACATTGAGATCCTTTCCCTGGTTCATTATTTCCCACCCTTTACAGTACTGTGAATCTGTGGCCTGAGGTGGTTGCCTCAATCTACTTATGGCACCTTTGATTCATTATATGGGTTATTATTTGTTTAGTTTAGGTCCACCGATGCACAGTGTGATTCTATGGCTTGCTTTTGGGATGATAACAGAGGGCTAAATTAAGCAGGTCAAAGTTGAAATCAAAATGGAAGACTGTTCAGAATGGCTGGCTATAATAAGTGCTCAACCAAGATGAGCTATCAGAGGGAAATGTGTATAAAGGAAGGACAAGCACCTGTTTCAGCTGGGAATTCTGCCCAGCCAGTTGTGGCTCACTTGTGGTAAAATGTCCTGAACTCTGCAGTTCGGAGATTTTTCAGAAGATTCATGTTATGGCTTAGCAAGTTCATGAACTTCAACAGGAACAAGGCTTTTATTAAGAGAACCTTGTCAAGATGTGACTGCTTTAAAATGGTTTGTCCTGTGTGAACATTTTCTGTATTTTATTCTGCTTTTTATTTTATCTGAAAGAACCACATACCTGTTTAACTGGCCCCTATTCACTCTGCCCTCTAATAACCAGAACAAGGTTAAGAGGGGATACATGTCCATCAAGAAAGTAGGGGTTGAAAGATATGTTTACCCAACATTTGCATGCTAATTGAGTTTTACTTCAATGGAATTTTTTTAAAAAAACAGTGTCATCAATTACTGAGGAAAGAGCTATCAAGTGCTCCAGGCCTAATGAGGAACCTTTCTACTAGAAAGGCCATCCAAAGGACCCTTGGTGAGAATATCAGCCCATCTTTCTTTTTGCCTCCTCAACCCCTCTCTCAAATCCACTTTGGAAATAAATAAGCAAGTAGAAGTAGAGGTTTAGCAGATGTGCTTACCTGAAATTTGCATATTAATTTGAGGCTTAATTCTCAAGGTAATTAATTCTAATATCTAGCTGAGCCTTTGCCAGGATTGGCTCAGGAAGCACAGGGGGACACAGTGAAAGCTGCCTTAAACAGAAATAGAACATTGGCCCATCTATCTTAATACTTGGTGATGCCAGTGTTCTTGGGGTTTTTGACTATCACTCCCACCATCCCTCTTTATTATGTCTGCAAGAAGTTTTGGGAATTTCTGTCTAGCTATATCTGGAAAACTACAAGTTGTCTGTCACTAGTTTATACTGATCGGCAAAGTCTCTCTCGATTTTTAAGCAGCTGCTCTTCCTGGAAATGCCAGGGATTGAACCTGGGACCTTCTGCAAGCATATGTTCTCCCACCAAGCAACAGGGGTTACAATCCTGTCATGATGCCAAGCTCTGCATATATTGCTTTTAAACAGAAATACATTTGATAATAGTGTGGTGTGAATTTTCTGAAGAACCCTGACCTCCAACTTTGCAAGCGTCTATCATCTGAGGCTGTGCATGACACAACTAAACAGGATTCCTGTGCTTGCTGTAGCAGCCAGCTTCTAGCTAGGGTATATTGATTCATCAACAAGTGTTTTGGGAGCACAGTCATAAGCTAAAAGTTTGAGCAGAGGTGGCCCAGAGCAGTTGCCTGAACCTGAAGCCTCTAATGTACCAGGAAACATGAAGTTGGCTTTGCAAATGCACATTGTATGGTATCATGTATTCTCAGTTCTATTGTATGGCATGGAATTATGGACTTTAACACAGACTACTGCATAAAAAATACATTATGAAGCGAATTATTGGATGAGGAACTACCTCGATTATCTGGAGCTGCCATATATAAACTCAGTATAGCCATGAGGAAGCCCAACCTCGGATAGAAAAGGAATAACAAAAAGAGGAGTATGTTTCTCTTTTGTGTGTTTGTTGACTGTGAACTTCTATTTGCTGTGCTTACTTCTGGAAAAACCAGTCTTTCTGCCCTTGGTCTTACATTGAGCATCTGCCTGAGCCTTCAAGACACACCGTCCTTGGTGTGTGTGTTGTGTATGTATATGTGTTGTGCCATTACAGTCATCACTGACTCTTTGTGACTCCATATCCAAGGAGTTTTCTTGGCAGGAATATTGGGAGTGGCTTGCCAGTTCCTACTCCATCCAAGTATTAACCAGGGCCAACCCTGCTTAGCTTCCGAATTCAGGTGAGATCGGATGTGCTTAGGGCATCTAGGCAGCTTTCCTACCACCAATTCCATCACTAAAGCTTCAAGTTGAATAGAACAATGGAGGCTGTTCGCTCTTGTGTTAAGCTCTACTTGGTCTCACAGTGATTTTAGAACTAATCAAGAGGCATTGGGAAACAACACTACTTTCCAGTCCTTTTTAAAATCAGTGATAGGTCTGGCAGCTCCATTGCCTTTCTTTAGGTTTGGTCTCATCAGAGAACTCCTGGATTTTCTGGTCTAATGTGCTCATCACTAAAGGCAAGCTAGCGAGTATGCTGGTGGACCTCCCCTCTCTGATGGACACTCCTTTGGTGGACCTGTGCACTTTGAACTTTTGTCTGATGAAGGTAGACTGTTATTTTTTTTTCCTTGGGTAATTAGGGAACAAACCCAAGTTTATAGGACTCCTACCCCCAAGCCAGAAAGCTGATTCAAAAAGAACTTGTCCAGGTTTATACAGTATACTGTATATACACATTTGCCATGCTACTGTGTCTCCAGGCAGGACGATCCAGATTGCAACACTGTTCCCTCAGTGGAACTCGTCCCCTCTCATACCACTGTCCCCTCCGAAAATCCTTTCAAAACAAATCAGCCGTGCACCTCGAAAGATATCGTTTGTACAATTGCATTTTTAGCATCAAACAGTAATTTTAGAGGATGTTCCTTCGTCATCTACTACCATCGTCTCACTTCATATACCACCTCCTGGCTGCTGTTGTCTCTAAAAGAAAAATAAGTCCTAGATAGACTTGGCAAACATGCAGGCTTGTCTATATCTTTGCTTTTACGCATGTGATTTTGGAATTATTTTTTCACTACAACATCCAGAATTCAGCAGGAATTCCTCCAAGCTAGAACTCTGCTAGCTTTAACCCCCCCCCAAAAAAAACCACTAAAGTTTTTAAAGAGTTTTCAGGATACACATAGTTCTGTCTGCAGTGATGGCCACTGAGTATGGAGCCTAGGTGGAACTTTTTAAACTCCATGGCAGCTGCAAAGCATTAGGAGAATGGTGATTTTTTTGAGAGGCATCCTCTAGAGCAGTGGTGGCGAACCTTTGACACTCCAGATGTTTTGGACAACTCCAAGAATTTCAAGCCTTTATTGCCAATCACAAAGGACTGTGGGAGTTGTGATCCAAAATTTATTTATTTATTTATTTATTTATTTATTTATTTATTTATTTATT